>OVAU01001170.1:0-15856 GCA_900406315.1 Biscutella laevigata subsp. laevigata
TTAATTCAATTTTTTATATAAGAATAATATCAAATAAATATCCGTAAGAAAATATAATAATAAAAAGTATGATATGATTACATATGAGATATTTTTTCTATAACAGAAAAGACTACATAATATTACATATTTTAAGTATAGAAACATATATACTATTTATGGTAATGACAATGTGTAATTTTATAAGAAGCTTAAGTTTTATTTTAAATTTAATCTGAAAATGTACCTGAAGACGGCACATCAACAATTTTGAGTCAAAAACTTTCAGGTTGCGACACGTCAGCAAAAATGCTTCTGTTTTATTGTATAGGGATATGAAATGAAAAACATATAAGAATAGGTTTGTATAAAACAATCAAATATCTTCTCATTTCCCAGAAAATGTGGAGTACATTCAAAACTAAAATTCCTTTGATAGTTTTTTTTAAAAAGGTTATTAGATTGTATATGAGTTTTATAATCTTAAAATTCACCTAATATTTTTTACTCAAAAGGTTGGTTTTGAAGAACTACAATGGTAATATAATGAGATAAGTAAAACTATTTCAAACTATTAAACTCATGTCATGATCCTTAGATTTTTTATATTTAAGAAGTAAAGAAAATTGATATCAGAAATTAACAGTAGATATAATGTCACATTACATATTTATTTACTTTTCATAAGTTTGGAAAAAATGTTATTGAGAGAAGATATTATGATCACATCATGGAGTTATTAAGGGTCCACATTTTCTTTACATGATGTATCCAAAAAACTTTATAGAGTACAGCCAATTCACACCCAACAAACCCATGATATAACACACAAACTTTTAACTTTGTACATTTAGTCACACATGCGCACACACACACACATATACATTACATTATATACACTCAGACAATCATACATGGGTGTCTTAATTTGTTTGATATAATTGACAAAATATACTTATTTTGTTATGTCTTTTCCCACTTCGACATTGTGTGACATCAAACTAAGCTCCAATAAGAACACATTTAGATTATCAAACCCATCATCCAAAAGTAAAGCTATCCATCACTTATTCATTAGTCTACGAATTATATATATATATGGAATGGATTTCGTTATAGAAAATATGAGCATCTTCAATAGTATAACTTCTTCTAAATTCTCTCTCTCTATATATATATATATAATAAGACTATCTATTTTATTGTATATTTGTTTGTAAAAACGTTCTATCTATCTAAAATTTTTACCGTGAAAAAAAAAAGACTATCTATTTTATAAAATATTTTTAAAATAAATAAATAAATAAATAAATAGTAGTTTTCCAAATTTGAAAACACATTATTCGTTTCTCTATTTTTAGGAAAACACAGTATTCTATAAATTAATAATGGTGAGACTGTGAAAAATTATTAATTTAGAGAGGTATTAATTAATCAATAAATTAATAAATATTAATTTATAGTATAAATTAGAATTTTTTTCCAATTCATACTTTCCTAGAATTTTGTTTTTTTATTAAAAATCATAATGTTTGATTATATTAGTTTATATTCTTTTTAATATTGTATATATTTTTCTTTTTAATAATTCATTACACTTCCTTATTTATATTTTTATATTATCTATATGAATTTTCTTTATTATTTCCTTAATAGTTTTATTGAATAAATAGAAGATTCATAATTCACCTTATTTCATATTTATTTTCTTTATTCTGATAACCTAATTATTATTGTTTTGTCCAAAACTCAGCATCAATTTTATTTTATTTTTTCATTAAACAATGAATTAGCATATATTAAGAAATCAATCATAATAAAGTATGCAAAAAGTTATGTGAGTAAAAAATATAAATAGTAATAAGAGCAATTAGTTTTTATTCACTAAAAGTTATAAACGAATTCTAAAAAAGATTTCAACTTCAAAAAGTAAAAAAATAAACAAGTACTTTTAGTAAAATGATTATATCTATATATATGAAAATTCATATATTTATTAATTTATGTTATTATTCGGACCATATTTTATATAGGGATTTATAAAGAAATTATTCTCTTATTATATTATCGAATTTCGTTTTTTTGTACATTGACCCAATTCGGGACCGAAGTAATTTATTAATTTATCGTGATTATTAATTTATCGAGTATTCATTTATACTTCAATTGTACGGTCATTTATACTTAATAAAATATATAGTTTAATTTAAAATATACATAAAATAATATTTAAAATATAGCTCATTCCATAAAATTCATACTTTACATACATCATATCAGGACATGACGTCTTAAGATAATAACAACCTATTACATCATAAACCGAATTTAATTAGAGGTGAAGCATAGACTAGAAAATATAGTAAGCATAATGGATGTATTATTTGGGCTAGTGTTGTCGAAGCCATTTATAAAGGTTTGAAATGATTAGCATAAAAAGTGTATCATGACGTTACATCTTCAGGGGAAAAAGAACATCATTTCCTGAGTAAACTCTTATATTTAAGATTAAAATGCGCATCTTTGATCTATGATTGAATTTATAAAAAAATGAAGATAATCATTTGATAATTACTTTCATTTGACCAACTAATCCACTGGAGAAAGCTAGATAATTAGAACACTGGTGTAAATATAATATATATTGGTTAATCTATAGTTCTCAATGAAGAAATCAAGTACTATAATGACTTTTGTTCTCTTACATTTCCCACCATATAGTAGGGTCAAATATTTTTGTTTTTTTAAATTAATTATAAAATGTTGACCAAGATATAATTATAAAAAAAAAAAAATCTAACATACCTACAAATTTGATCACATTTCAAAACTTACGGTTAAATATATGCCCTTCTACTAAAATATAAGGGCTTTATTTTAGTTGATTTTCATATGATTATATGATGCCTCTATATTATTTAGGTAATTGATTATTCATTTAATTTCTGGAAAAAAAAAAACAATAATATGAAAAGATATGGTGTTGTCAAATCTCCTTAAGTTAAGCGTGAAAGTAGGAACAGAGCATATCTCTCTATAATTTCGCTATATCCCTAAACCTCAAAGAAGATCTACATCAACGTGCTACTCTTCCATTAACTTTGTCGTTCTAATTTTTTCGATTTCTCAATAAATGAATATATATTTTAGATGAGACAGGCAGTTTCTATTCATTTCTGTTAACTAAACATTACACAGCCAACTTAAGAATGTCATATATAGCCACACCAAATAGAAAAAAATAGAGCAAAAATTAAATGATATTGATTAGCTTGGTAGTAGTTGTATGTGAAATAGTTGTTTTTCTTTTGTGTGACTAAATTGTTTGAGTCTAATCATGATATCATAGTCTAATGCAATCATTGTATTAATTACCATCAGTCGAGTGCGAATTATCAATTGTTATTGATAAAAAAAAATTATTTAAAAGTAATTTCACATAAAGGATTTTTTTTTTTACAAAATAGTTGATTTTTAAGATTTTAGTTAAGACTTATTACTTATTCGTATATCATATTGTATCGAAGAAATTTTATGACTAATTCGTATAAATTTTATTCAGTATAATCCGTGGTCAAATTTTGATTTTCTAGTACCTTTATTTTAAATCTTCTTGCAGACATTTTATTTTCTTTTGTAAAAATTCCAAACTAGAAAATTCAAATTTCGTTTTAATAATTACAAGAGTTAGTCTTTCGAAACAAGAAAAATATATGGAAGGACTCAGAAGTGAATAGTGAGTCTTCTCATGAAGACAAATACATATAATATTTTCTAAAACACATTTCCATGAAAAGAAATAGCGAGAATGAGTGGTAATCTAAAAGAACATTGACTCTCATTGCTATAAGTAGAAATCGATTCATTATCAACTCATGAACCTAAATTTTTTTTGAATATATTGTACTTTGAGAGTTGATAATGAGTGACTGAGATTTCTAACCAACAAAATTGGGAACAGAAGATACATAGATATTACGCATATAATGAAAGCAAAAAACCCACTTCTATAAGGATTCAAAACCATAGATCGAAACTTTAATTTTGAGCCTCAAAACACTTAACACAAAATGATGATTATGATATTTGTTAATGTAGTTGTTGTCTTCTTCAAGGGGTAATGAGAAAGAAGAAGTGAAAGCAACCTTAGAAGAAGCCAGCGAGTCCATCCATTAGAGTCATGTGGTCCTCCTGATAATGGCAGGCCTAGAGAGAGATAGAGAGAGAGAGAGAGAAAGCATTGGGTGCTTTGATAAATTAGGTAAGAGAAGAGGCGGCATGTATAAATGGAAAGAATGGAAGACCAAACTAAGAGAGTTTTGTTTAATTATCAACTTACAAATATGTGAGTTTCATCTTTGCACGTATCTTCTGCAAAGGTGCATGTAGTGTGTGTAGTGAGTATAGCTTTTACTCACTAAAAAAAAAAAAAAAGAAAAAAAAAAAAACTATTCTTCTCTGTTTTCACACAGTAACAAGTTAATATTTTGTTTTCCACTGAATGATTATTTATTCAACATAAGAGAAAAACATACAACCAATTGAAATATTAAGTTGGGATATAACTGAAAACTAACCTATCGGATAACAAAACAATCTTCAAAAACCAGTAGGAAACCAGAAGAAAGAACAACCACTTAGTTGGCGTTTAAACAAAAAACTTGAGAACTAATTAAGTCGATGAAAAACAAAAATATTTTCAAAAACTAGATAAAAAAATACTAAAACCTGACAAGAAACAACAACTAACAGTATAGACATGAGAGTTATAATTCACTCGAGAAGGAGACTAGATAGATTACACCGTTTTAATGGAAGAACATAAACACCTAAAACTAATAGAACAACTTCCATCTGGAACATATAACGAGAACATACACAAACAATGAAAACAAATTAATATATATCTACTCATTTGTTTTCATCTTTTATCCATAAATAAAAACTCATCTGTTTTCCATTTTTAACCTCAAACAACAATAATGTTTTGTAATCATGTAAATCACATATAAGAGAAAAAAAAAAACGTGGAAAAAAAAAAGAGAAAATATTGAAACAAAAGCTTACAAGATAAGCACGAGAGAGAGAGAGAGAGAAAGAGGTTGTCTTTTTAGTGAAAGCGACTTCAAACATATGTATGAGATAGAGAGCAAAGAAGAGTCAAAAGAAAAATTAAAAGATTGGTCGGTACATGGCATTTTGAACAGAGAGAGAGATAACAAAAGCTTTCTTCTTTTTTAATGTTCTTCCTATTTAATTATTGCATCTTTCTTTCCTTTTCTTAGGGTTTCAAACTGCCACGTGCAACTCTCCAATTTGTAATTGATTTTTTTTTTGTATTATAACTCCCCAATTTTTACTTCTACCCTTTTTAAAAAATATCTAAATTGGTTTTTTTTTTAAATGTGGGCCACAAGGCGGATCCCACTCGCCATATATGGGTCACAAACGGATCCCAGTCGTCATTGTCCTCACATGGACTCGAACACGAGGTGAAGAGTGTCGGAGTGGTCAGTTACCACCGCCGGACTAGTGGCACTCCTCATCTAAATTGGTTTTGGTGATGATATAGTCGAGAAGTTGGTATGTCCAAGTTTTCATAGTCTTAAATTCTCCTATCAAATAATTTTAGATTAATTCAGAGAAATACAAATTTGTAGAGTATATGCATATCATAAACATATATGTATTAAATAACCAAAATTTTCAATATCATATGATAGAGACTACACTTCATTCCTAGATTTATGATCTATTAATCCAAAATCAACACTTTGAGTTACTAGCGAAATCAGAGTCTAACCATCATCGAGTTTCCTCTATAATTTATACTTCATCTTTTTCACCCGACCACCAAAAATATTTTTTTATATTTACCTTATCAAATACTTAAACTTATGTCTCATGTAAAATTAAACACAAAAATATTACTCTCGAGTTATTTGGCAATAATACTGATACATATACTTTTTGCTCTATAAACATTTTCTATTAAAATTATATTTTTTGTTTATACATATATAAATACTTTCTTGGTTATTTTTATGTCAAATGGCGATTAAAAAAAAAAAAACAATTGGTTTTAACCAAGTTCTAATATCCACGATGGTAAAATCGATTAGAGGAGAGAAATTTCCAGAGACCTACTTCCAAAAGTGTCAATAAAGGGTCATAACATTAATTGATTTCTTCATTTTTGCTATTTGAACTCAATTGGATTCCAATAAGTCAGTAAGCAAAAGGAGCTGCCCTTTTTCTACATGTGATATGTTCTTAGTTCTAGTTGCTAAACTTTATATAACAACTAAAGTTTTATACATTAACAACAACAATATTTATATTTATAAAAAAAAAACAATATTTCTTAACTTCCATAAGGATAATTAGAACTTCTGTATATATAATGGTTGTGAGTTACATAATCAGATTTTTTTTTTAGTTCTTATATACTTGACAATAACATATTTTAAATTAATATTTGTTATGAAATAATATAAAAGTGTTTCATTAGTACTCTTCTCAAGTGTGTGATAACATAGAATTATATTGAATCATATTGCGTATGACCGGATTTTTTTTCTTTCGAATTTTACTAATTTTGATTGTAAATATAGTGTATATATATCCATATTTAATTTTAGAATCATAGAACATCTTTTACCAAGTAATTTTTTTTTTTTTTTTTAAATTCCTCTTAGAATACGTTGATTTGATGTTTTTGGAGAAGTATATTATAAAATATTGGATTGAACAGAGCCATATTTCAAGAATGTTTGACTATATTTTGTGTGTGTTGGAATGCCTAAAGAAAGCTCACATCTCCTTAAAACTAAATCTAAAAAAATGATTACTTAATTCTTAAAACATTTTTTAAAAAAAATTGTACGCATAAAAGAAAATTATATAACCCAATTTTAACATGCTTGAGAAATTTACTTTATATTCAACGACTTCTCTAATTTCTATCTTCTTAATATACAAATAAAACTTTCTTCCTTTTCATTAGTTATCATTTTCATTTATAAATACACTTCCTTCCATTTTTTCCTTTGATTATATCTCTATCTTATGTACTATACATAGTAAAAGATATAATTTGGTTGATAGAATCTATCTAGCAAATATGACATGTCATTTTCATTAGTTAAATCTTAAAGTGAAAGAATTAACATAATCATCATATTTATACACATGTGAGAATATATGTTTTTCAACAAATAAAATCTAACCCAAACTATTAAATATCCTATGAAATTCATGGAAATTTATTATGTGATTACTAAAAATTAATTTACCAACATATATTCTATAATAAAGAGCTCTGCATTGAATTGTTCATTTTGAACTAACTATTTTTAGGCAAAATTTTTAATTTTATACTATAAATTCTAAAGATATAAGTATTTAATCTTTAATTGTTGATAACTGTAAAAAATCTATTGAAGAATTATTTTGAATTCTTATCTAATTTTTAGTAATGAAAAAAGCTCAAAAGAGATATAAGAGCATAAACAAAGATATATCCTATTTATTTTTTAAAGGTCCTACCAAAAAGCATAATATGAAATATATTCATGCCAAAACTAAGAATTAAAAATAATTAAGCAAAAAATAAAGAAAAAAAAATCCTCTTCAAAAGCTAATTAAGCCTTCTCCGTATATGGATGCTGTTCCTTTCCCATTATCATATCTCTTTGCCTCTCTCTCTCTATAACTTTCTCTCTTTATTTCTCTCTCTCTCGGTTCAAATTCATAGCACATAGACTCATTTAAGTACATTGCCTGTGTTGTCTTTCTCAACCATTAGTCCTTTGCTTCAATAAAGGTATTCTCTCTCTACACATTTATACACAAACATCATAGATTCTCTCTTGAACAAAGACATATTGTACTATTTGACTTAATCACTATTTACTGTTCTTTCTTTCTTGATTTTTGCAGGCTAAGGAAAGAAAAACTCTCTTCTTTCCTTCAATGTCTTCGTCATTAGAACAGTAATCTTTCTCTCCTTTTTTTGGTCTGTGTGTGAAGAAGATTTTAGTACAAGTGTCATTCTCAAAATTATGTTTTAGGGTTTATTTTTGTGATTAAAACTCCCAAAAAAGACATGAACAACAACAACACTTTCAGTACTATCACCACCATCAATGACGACTTCATGTTATTCCCTTATAATGACCATTATCCATCACTCCCTTTTAGCCCTTCTTCTTCTTCCCTTAACGACCTCTTGATTCACTCAACATCCAACACATCAGCCGATCATCTTGACCATCATCATCATCATCAATACATTCAAGTTCCTTCTCCTTTCTCTCAATTCGAATTTGTCCCGGATTTGTCCCTCCTCGCCTCTTTCCTCCCACAAAACCATGTCCATGATGATAACCAAACCATCCCCATTGACCATCATGATCCATCACTTCTCTTTCCCTTGAACAACTCCAGTGAAGGCCAACCTCTTGAGCTCTCAGAAACCATAACTCACATAGAAGATTCCCAGAGAATCTCAACTTCTCAAGACCCAAAAATGAAAAAAATAAAGAAACCAAGCAGAACAGACAGGCATAGCAAGATCAAAACAGCTAAAGGGACACGAGATCGTAGGATGAGACTTTCAGTAGATGTTGCTAGAGAATTGTTCGGCTTACAAGACATGCTTGGATTTGACAAAGCTAGCAAAACTGTTGAATGGTTACTCACACAAGCCAAACCGGAGATCATGAAGATAGCTAAAACCTTCCCTCACCACTGCGGATTCAGCAGCGGAGACGAATCTCAAACCCGTAAATATACATTCTTCTCTATAGTTACAAGTCTATTAGAGTCTTTAATCTTATTGGTTAACCTGAAATCATAATTTTCTAAGTTAACTCTTTAAGGACCAGCACTAGGATCCATGGACACATCGTCTGATCTTTGTGATCTTTCATCCATGTGGAAGGTCGACGATGGAGGCACGACCGGTACATAAATACGTTAACCATTCTCTTGTATTACGAACTATATGAAGTTTCTTTTGTTCATATGTTTACAATCGATTTGCAGTAGAAACACAAGGAAACAAGATTGATGGGAGATGGATGAGAGGGAAGAGAAAGAGGATGCAACCACGGACTCCAATTTTGAAGAAGCGCCCGTCTAAGGACGAGAGAGCAAAAGCAAGAGAGAGAGCAAAAGATAGAACGAATATGAAGAGAAGATTACAAGTAAAGAGTGTCGAAGAAGAAGCTCATGATCATTACAAGATAATCAAGAATCATAAAAGTGAATTGAATTGGAGTTCTTTTGAGGTTACGCCTTGCGAAGAAGAACTTTGCAAGAACGATCGTTTGGTGAATAAAAAAGATCACATTTCGGAAAGATCTAATTATGATGTAATCAACAATTTTAACTCATCATTTCCAATGCTTAATCACTCTCGCAGTCAAGGAGTAGCTACTTCCATAGAGGTACCTTATTCTATACCTTTGATTCACATTTATCACCAATTAGTAAGTTAATGTTATATAATAAAGTTAGTTTTATGTGTTGTTAATATAAAGTTTCACATCAAGATTCAAAGGCGCCGTTTTATATGACCAAGTATTATTCTGTATTTGTTAAATTATCATCGATTTTATTTTATTTTTGGTTGTGTTTCTTGCAGCAGCAGCAGCAGCTTGAGTTTACGGACCTTCATCACTTCTCGGGCAAACCAAGAGACATCATGTACAACTATCAAAACATGTGTTGATATTGATTTACCGTTAATATCACAAATTAGTATTAGTCTGGTAATAAAGTCTAAATAATAATAATAATAATGATAGTTTTTTCTTCTTCATTTTAGTGTTAAAAATTGAATCGGTGTAAGATAATCAATGCAATTTGTATGATATTTTGCTTTTATAGTTCGAATAGAACCTTAACTATGATTTGTAAGTATGGCATTTATACGCATTTTTATTTATATGAGCTATATGTGTTTGATTTCGTCTACGGTTTGCTTTTTTTAATATATATTATGGGTGATCCAGTTCAACGGACACTCTGAGCTCCAAGCCATGTCGCGGGGACTTTTACTCCCTAGTTATATCGGGTCAACGAGCCATGAAATCCGATTAATCTCAGAATCAGGAGGAGTGTGAACCTCTAAAATGTTCATAACAATTTAATTTAGTTTCATACAACAAGTGGATTGAACTCAAAATATAATGGTATCCCTTGCCCCACCCGACCACAAGATTTCGGACGACTTCGTTTGCTTTTAGGAATACAAAAGATGATAACAAATTAAGAACAAAAATAAATGTGGCTAATTTATGAAATTATATATATATATATATATATATGATAATATTCACCATTTGATTTCTTATTATGAGTTCTCGACGACACTTTCATCAAAGCAAATTCAAGAAATCCAAAACTTAAATGCAACAACACTAATCAATGTATTGGGAGTATAGTAAGTTACTTCTTTTGTGATAAAAGTTGAATTGCTTAATTGGGAGAGTTTAAACCCAACTCATACTTAAAAAGGGTCTATTAGCAATCTAAACATCTTAAAATATATAATAAAATTGAATATTATATAGTACGTTTTGGATAGACCTATAAAAAGATTAAACACCTGTTGAAAGTACGATTATAAACCTGATGTTGACATAATATACTATAATTAATTAGTTGCAATTATAAGCTTTAGCAATGTCTTTGCGTTCAACATTTTAGTGTGTCCTTGCCTCGACAAGAAGTCACTAACTGATTTGTTGTCAAACATTAAGTGGTTGAGATATAGTTGTAGTCTGGCGAAGAAATGTTTAAAATCATTCAAATTACAGATCAGCTCTCTGGACTTTCACAGACCAGTCAGTACTCACCAATAGAAGTAGTACACCTGATTTTACATAACACTATATATATAGATGCTAATTTCATATCTTGCTTTTCCCCACTTTTCTCTGGTCTATGATTTATCTTCTGACTCCTAAAACACACACATCCATTAGAACATAAGAAGAAGAAAAAAACACTAACAATATCTAGTAGAAATCATCAAATTTTGTCAATTATGAGAATTAAAATGCATATACTATATAAAATACATCAGATGTAGAAACACAGTCCATAGGGAATCTTTTTGGTCAACAGTACATAGGATTCATTTTTTTCCCGTTCGTTCAACTGTGTCACGAAAAACAAACTAAGCCGACGAAAAAATAAAATATCTACGGAAATTAAACCGAAACATGAGACAAGAGGTCCAACAACCTAAGGAAGACTAGACTAGACATATAAAAGAAACACAATTTTTTAGAAAGACCAATTTTGAACCAATGACATTGAAATAATAACCGAACCTATTGAAACATCTAGTTCTCTCAATATATTGACGAGAGGCAAAAGAAACCGTACATTTAATATAGTTAGGGATTTTTGGTCGGGATGAAAAGTAAATCAGTTTTGAATTAGATCATGATTTTTGTTTTGATGATCTCCAATGAGATCATGATATGACTAAATATTATAATTTGTTTTATAATTCGGTGAAAGTGTTATATATCACGAAATCTTTGAAATGTCTCATAGTAGGTAATAAGCAAACACAACATGAAAAAGTATATTAAGCTTATGCCAAACATAAAATACAACATAACGGAAGAGATCTTGAGTTTTTGTCTGGAACGTAAAATTTTACATAATGGTGTTTGGTACTTGTGGTTCCAAGGTGATTAGTGAAATGGAGGAAGATATTGCAATAGGAATTATTAGAAGAGAAGAGGTATCAAACAAGAAGTGTCGAATTTTTATAGAGAGATTTGGAAAATATGTGACTAAAAAGAAATTCTATGAAATGAAAAAGTATGTTAAATGAGTAAAAGAGACATTTGACTAAAAGATAAAAAACGAATAAGTACACAAGGAAAAACAAGTGAACATTATTTTTTGTTAAAGATAGCTCATTATTTGATAGCATTTCGTGTCACACAGTCAATATTACAATAAAGAGGTTTCTAACACAATGTGTAAAATTTGATAGAACAATATAAAAAATGATAAAAGTGAAATTCTATTAATTAGTGAAAAGTTTACTAAAATTAGAATAAATCGAATAACAAACAAGAATAGGATAACATTATATATTGACTATATATTAAAAATAATATACAAATTCGTAACATTTCGTTATATATACACAACGAATTCAGAGGACTGATATGTTTAGTTATATCAATTAGTTTACAAAAACTTATGTTTATTTTTCTATAAGCATGTGAAGTGCAATGTCAAACATGAAAACATAATGGGAATGTAGGTGTTTTATACTTTGTCTACACAATAACAAAAACTGAAAAAGGTAAGTATCAAAAGTATTTTTGTTTTAACTTTGACCAATGTCTTTAAAAAAAAAAAAAATATGTAGGCCACAAGCGGATCCTACTCGCTATATTGTGGATCACAGGAGGGTCCCACTTCCCAAATATCCACGCTGGGACTCGAATACAAGAGGTGAGAAGTAACGGCTTAAGCCTTAACCGCTAGGCTAGAGGTACTTAATTGTCTATAAATAAGCAAAGCACTAGTAAGGTAGAAAAATGTGATTGAAATGTAAATACAAATAAATTCAGAGGATTCATAAGGTTATATTATTCTCAGAGGAAAATATGGTATAAGAAAAAAAAGTAAAAAAGCAAATTAACTAAATGAGAGAGGACCCATGCCTATATTAATAAAAAAATATTTTAAATAAGCCTGGAGGTTGCTAGCTCAATCAGATTCCCTCCTCTTCTCAGTCCTGCAAGCCAAATACTTCCCGAAAACAGAATTTTCTGTTAGCAAAGCAGGTTCTAGGCCATCATATGCTTGGCGCAGCATTCTCCATGGCAGAGATCTACTTGTTAAGGGACTCGTTAGGACGATTGGAAATGGTAAGAAAACAAGGGTCTGGTCCGATAAATGGCTTTATGATTCTGAGCCGAGAAGTCCAACTAACATGGGTAATCATTCAAATGATGATCTCCTTGTTAGCTCTCTGCTTGATCCCAATGGGCATTGGTCTTTTACTCATCTCAACTCGCTCTTTTCACCATTCGACGTCCGCCTGATCTCCACCATTCAACCTTCCCTTACGATGGAAGACTCGTTTCTTTGGGCTTATACAAAACAGGGAGCTTATTCGGTCAAGAGCGGTTACTGGATGGTATCCGAAGGCCCTGCATCTTTCAATCCTTCTCCTACCTCTGAGGGAACAACTCTGGATTTACTATGAGAAAAAATCTGGAAAATTAAAGCGCCTCCTAAGATCCGTTGCTTGCTTTGGAAAGCTCTGTCTGGAGCTCTATCAGTTGCAACTAGACTTCGCTCTAAGAGCATCAGCATAATCCGGTTTGCTCTCTCTGTCATTCGGAAGATGAGTCAATAAATCACATGTTATTTCGGTGCCATCAAGCGAAGCAAATCTTTGCCATAGCAGGAGTGCTACACAACCTCTCTAACTTTTAATTTTGGCTTCTTCCTGCAAATTTTGGATAACGTGAATCTCCGGGAGGATTTGAGAACTGTTGTGCCTTGGCTGCTATGGATGATATGGAAGAACAGGAATAATATTGTTTTCAGGGAACAATATCAAAACATGGATACTATTGTGGAAACTGCTTTGGCAGACTCAAGCTCCTGGTACTCTCTTCATGCTGCTCCCAACAACATCTCAACGCCACCACCACCTCATCCTTGGTCTCCTCCATCATCTGGTTTTTTGCATGTAATGTTAACTTCCATTGGAGGAACAACAAATCCTTCGTTGGAGCTGCTTGGCTGGTAAGAGATACCTCAGGTTCGGTTCTCTTTCACGCAAGAGATGCTTTCACACCTTCCCCTTCTCGTCTTAAGGCAGAACTCAAGGGACTGGTTTGGACTCTCCAGAGTTTGAAAGATCTCCATCTCCCTCGTGTCATCGTTGTTTCAGACTGCACTCAAGCTATCTCAGCCATCAAGAACCCTCGCGATTGGCCAAGATTTCGTAATTGCTTAGCTCAGATTTCGACCCTTGCAACGGCTTTTGACAACATCTCCTTTGAATCCTCTTCGAGGCATTCCAATTTGGCTGCAAGCACTATCGCGACAAGTGTCTCTAGAGAGGGACGGTTTAACTCTTACCTCTCTCAGGGAAGACCTTCTTGGCTACAGGGCATTTTAAACAGAGATGCTATATTTTCTGTCTAAGCCTTTGCTCTCTGTTTGCTTTGGTATTTTTGTAAAAACTTGTGCTCTGCACTTTTAATATATCATCCTTCTGTGAAAAAAAAAGAATAATGCATAATAGTCCCCGCTTCTCAGTTTTGGTACTATAATCAAATTAGTTTAACGTACGCTTACTAATTATTTGGATAATATCATTTTATAGATGTCTTTTTTAATACTACTAATCTATAACTAGAAGTATCAATGTAAGAATCATAGAATATCATCTCCTAATCATATTAACAAAATGCATATAGGTTTACCAAAAAAAAAAAAAACAAAATGCATATAGAACTAGATAGTCAATTCAAACCAGATTAATACCATGCACATAAATTATAATAAAACTATTGTTTGAATTAAAAAGAAATCTAATATCTCAAAGGTTTTTTTTTGTAGTTTAACTTTTCATTTTATTATTAAAGGTTTTGTGTGCTACAAAGGGGTCCACTCCTCTTTACACTACACATAAAATTTAGATTTAAATCTATGCAGGAAGCAACTAAAGGGAAGAGTCGAACTTGGAACTCGAAGGTCGACGGGTATCAGACAACGACACCACCGCTTGTACTATTGATGCCCGATTATCTCAAAGGTAAAACAACAATACTATTGCTTTGAATATAAATTTATGTTTTATTAAGTAGAAATATTATTAGTTTTTTTTTTGGGGAGGCTACCTAACAGTCCTGGCTATCGTGGTTCCTAACTCCCGAGATTCTTCTTATTTAGCTATTCGAACCAAACTATTTGAATTTTATGTTATTACTATTTTAAGTTCATATCCCACCAATTTTGTTGAAATCTTTATGTTAATTAACAACAAACACATATATAATATGTATAAATCGGATATGATAGCTTTTGATAGTGATATAGGGGTGTGCATTGTAATGAAATAGAGAATTAATAAAAAAGAACATATAGAAAAAACAAATAATATTATGAAACTTTGAATCAAACCCAAACTTGATTAATGGGTTAATATAAAAAAACAGGTCGTGAAGGTCAACTACTTATTAGCGTCCCTTGTTGTTCTGATTAATTAACATTAATTAAAATGGCTAACCACCAACGTAAAGTGTTAGGTTATTTTTTCTATATAATTTTTAAATTTTGAGAATCAAGTAGACTTTGATAGGTGTGAAAACGAAAAAGATAGTGTAAAAATTCTTCCAGTTAGAGTTAGAGGTTGGATAACTATAAGGTTTTCTGGAAAAAAAAAAAACTACAACAACTTCAAATTCCATAAATTGTAAATTAAATCTATCAAATTGTAATCCATCTGTAATATAATTTTGGATTGTATGTAGATTTTAAAATTATACATATCTGTGTATAAATATTAAATTTATGTTGTTTTGATAAAATTTTAAATTAAATGAATTAAATGAATTATTAAAATTTAAAAGTAAAAACAAAATATTCAAACTAAAAATGAATTTTAAATCAGTTTATAAAATTGACAAAAAAACTCATATATATGATAATATATTAGTTTACAAAAGTTAATTGGCAATTTTATAATATATGTTGAAAAATTTAAAAGGTCATGAATTTGAATCATATTTTCTACATTTCTGTTTAATTTGATATTTTATCAAAATTATAATTTTAACTAGAATTGAGTCCGCACCATGTGCGGATATTT
>OVAU01001171.1:0-15854 GCA_900406315.1 Biscutella laevigata subsp. laevigata
TGCTTGTGGATCAAAGGTAGTGACACTCCTTCAGAACTCATGATCGACGGAAATAACGAGAGATTGGAAAAAGAAGAGGAAGAAGAAGTGTTTAGATTAAATCTCAAACCGATGTTATGATCAATGTCTCTATTCCCCTCTCAATCAAAAGTCTTCCCTTATGTCCCGATCTCTAAAGATGCTTTTTTCAAATAATATAAATCAATTTGATTAAAAAAATTATATATAGGCAAAATAAGAATATTTTAATTAAGGATATAGTTTCTGGTCATTCAATAACATTATAATAAGTACATATATATATATTATGGTCATTAAATTGAAAGAAGAAGAAGTCGACATTAGAACGTGTATGAGACAGACGTGCAAGCAATTGACCCGATCCAAATTTTGAAGTCCTACGCAGCTGGAGGCAGCTGGCAGCAGATATTTTTGGTTTGTTTAGAGTTTTGAATTATGAATTAATTAGTGTGATAGTTTAACTATGAGATTAGGAAGAATGGTTATGAGTAAAGAAAAATTCAAAAACCTTTTACGACAAAAGAAAATTCAATCCAGAGAGTTCAAAGAAGGAATTTCATATGCTATTGTTTAACTCCATAATGAAATTTTTCCCTGAGGAATTGTGATCTTGATGGTTATGGCCTTTTTAGTATTAAAGAGATCTTTTTATTAGGCCTGTGATTCAGTTTGGTTCAGAGTAATATGATTTGGTTTTTTTGGTTTTCAATTTTGTTACCGAACTGAACCGAATAAAATTTCAGTTTGATCCGATTTTTGATTAATTCGGTTATTAGAAAACTTAACCGAATAGCAAAAAAAACCAAAAATAACAATTTTAACAAATATATTTTTATTATTTTGGATATGTGGGTTTAAAATAATTAATTTTTTCGCTTTTTATAACTAAAATTTTAAACTTTTGTTTATTTAATATAATTAATATTTTAGAAATATAATTATATTTCTAGCCAATTAATGTTTCAAAGATTGAAGGATATTGCTGATACTTGATACACGAGAAGATTATCGATCGGTACCTTATGAACATAGATGGACAAACCAAGCTCATGTTGATTCATTTCGCCCAATATAAGTAAAGACCGAAGGTCAAGACAGCTTTGATGTATAATGAAATCACATTGAACACATATGTAAGGGCTTCGATCTCCTTCTAACCCGCAAGCATTACATATAAAAGAACGGTGTCTTGGGAGAAGGGTGAGTGGGTGTTCATGAGCTTTCGAATCTAAAAGAACTTTTGGTGGTAACGCATATCCAAGCTGAAGTTGCAAGAAGAACAGCGATAAACAATCTTTCATCAATCTTTGAGTCTTTGACCCACAAAGACAACAAGTTCCATCCGAATATTCTGGTTGTTTGCCCATGACAAGCTTAAGAGTGTGGAAGGAGTGGTGAGAGTGGTTTACCTCTAGTGGATGATATACTTCGGATGAGTGCCAAACACAATCCACATGGAAGGATAGTCCACATTCATGACATTGGTAAGAAAACCCATAACCACGCTTCTCACATTTAGCATCACATGTGAATTCAATCGACTCATTGAGAAGGGTGAGCTTGTGATGATGCACCTTGGAAATGTCAATAACCTCTGGTGGTGTGTACTTGGCACAATATAGATCCATGTCGAAGTAACATATCTCACAATTATATAATAGATCCACGATCTTTCTTCCACACATGTTGCAATACCTTTTAGGCCGTAGATCATTTCTAAGCTGAAGCGTGTGAGAGTGAAATGGGTGTTCGATAGATTGAGGAGCCACTTCACCACATTTCTTATGGACAAAAACATCACAGCTTTTGCAATAGTAACCATCGGTGATAGCTTCAAAGCGTCCACAACAATCACCTTTCCTCACTTCATTACAAGGTATCATAAGGTGCTTGTGGATCAAAGGTAGTGACACTCCTTCAGAACTCATAGTTGACGCGAGACTGTGAAAGAAATGACAAAGTATTTAGATTAAATCTCAAACTCTCTGTTCCTCCACTCACTCAAAAGTCTTTCTTTATCTCCAAAGATGCTTTTGTAGAGATAACACAGACAATGTTGACCAAAAAAAAAGTTGAATAAAAATTCAAAATATAGGCAAAATAAAGATATTTTAGTTGAGGATATTTTTTTGTGGTCATTCAATAACATGAAAAGTCTGGATAAAAATGAAGGCAGAACACGACATTAGGACGTGATTATGAGACGTGCATCCATGGACCGACCCAAATTTTGAAGTCCCACCCGAATGAAAAAATGGTATTGAATCCAAATCGGAATTGAGAAAATATCTGAACTGATTTTAGATTTCACTATATTAAAAATCGGAATTAAATCAAAATATTTTGGATACTAGCAATATTCGAATCGAAGTCTAAATATTCAATATTTATTATATTTTAAAATATTTTATATAATTTATAATATTAATAATAAATTTTTAGATATTTGAAAATTTTCTCATATTTTATTCTCATATTTATGTTTAATTTTTGTATTTTTGCTAATGATAATAGTTTAAATTTTTTAGTTTTATTAGTATTTTGAATAATTTTTTAGTATTTTGGTTGAAAAAATCTAAACCGAACCGAATCTGAAAACTGATATTTTTGGTCCTATAAATTTTACAAAATCCGAACTAAATCCGAATTATACCAATCAAATCCAAACCAAAAGTTCAAATAACCCGAATAGATTCTTAAACAATAATCTTAAAAATTCGAATACGAATGAATTTACATACAAATCAAATAAAACTCAAACCGGCCCGATATCTAAGTAATACAAAAAAGTATATGAATATTTCATATATATTTTAATGTTTTATACAATATTTCCAAATTTTCATATATTTTTAAGTTTTATTTTCAATTTTATGTTTATTTTTATATTTTTGTGATAGTGTTTAATGAATATGGTTTAAATATTTGGAGTTGATTAGAACTTCAAATATTTTAGGTTGAAAATACTCGATCCTGAACTAAATCTAGAATGATCCGAAAGTATATCGGTAATATTCCAACCCAATCTAAACCTAGAAAGACCCGAACCGAATCGACTCAAAACTAAAATAATCTAGTGAATTTTCTAAGCATAACCCAAAAATTCGAATAAATCTGAACCGAACTAGAATGGTTAATCTAACGCCCCATGGAACACACGGGTGCACATAATAGGAACAAAACGCGCGAGACAGTTGATAACAACCCTTAAGCCGTTATGTCTATTCGCTCTGCTCAAAATTGTATAATTAGAAGAATCATAACAGAAAAAAAACTAACTGTGACCAAAAACAGAAGAACAGAGTAATAATAATCGAAGAAGCAGAATCCATGGGGATTGATGTAATAAAAAACCAGAGGTGCAGCTTTTCCTGGAGTCGAGAATCCAAACATAGGACTACGAGAGATTTTCGGACTAATTTCACTCTCCTTTTTATCTTTCTCAATCCTCTCATTTCCTCTTTGCAGAGGTAAATTTTCCTTTTCTCTATCTTCTGTTTTCATTCCTGCAAATTTGAAATTTTGTTCTATAAATTTGTTTATTGAATTGGTGGATTGTTATCACCTTTCTTAATGGGAACATATGCTGAATGGGTTTAAGATATTAGGATTAGATTCTCTTTTATTCAGATCAGATTCCATTTTCCTCCAGGATTGAGTCTAGTTGATGTTTTGGAGGAGCTTTGGAATATGATATATAGTAACTTGTAGTGTGATTTTTGCAGGAATATTGGCCAAGGGCATTGATTAATCACTCGTGCCCTTTCTATGCCTATTCCCTCTAATCTGGCGAAATAATGTCTTTGATCCAAGGTAAAGCTAGATTATAAAGCCTTTTTTTAGAGATCAAAATCATGTCGTTGATCTTCTTGTTCTTGATATGTGTGTATATGTGTTAAGATGGCGAGGAGAAACCAAGGATGGGCTCTTTTAAGAAGAGGAGCTCATCGAAGAATTTGAGATATTCCAAGAGAAGGAGAAGTAGCAAAGTCATGTCTGTCGATTTTGATGATGTACATGATGCTGAGGAGTTGAAATTGGTTGATGCTTTTCGTCAAGCGCTTATACTTGATGAGCTACTTCCTGAGAAACACGATGACTACCATATGATGCTTCGGTTTTTGAAGGCTAGAAAGTTTGATCTTGAGAAAACCAAACAGATGTGGGCTGAAATGCTTCAATGGAGAAAGGATTTTGGTGCTGATACTGTCACTAAGGTATTCATTAGTGCAGATTTGAAGCTTCTGAAAGATTGGATATGGTCTTCAGATTAACAACTTCTTCTTTGTTTTTGTATATCTAAGGACTTTGAGTTCAAGGAAATTGATGATGTGATGAAATACTACCCTCAAGGGCACCATGGAGTTGACAAAGAAGGGCGACCTGTGTACATTGAGAGGATAGGTCAAGTAGACTCTACCAAGTTGATGCAAGTCACAACCATGGATAGGTATGTGAACTACCATGTGATGGAGTTTGAGAGGACCTTCAATGTTAAGTTCCCAGCCTGCTCTGTTGCAGCAAATAAGCACATTGATCAAAGCACAACTATTCTTGATGTCCAAGGAGTGGTATGTAAACATGATTGCTAAATCAACAATAACTACTTATAGACATGACTAGTTGAGTCATTGGCAAACTCTTACTGTATTACCAAAACATGGTAACTTATAGAATCTCCCATGCTCTTCTTCTGGGTATAATAGGGGCTCAAAAGCTTCAACAAGGCTGCTAGGGACTTGATTACTCGTCTTCAAAAGGTTGATGGGGACAACTATCCCGAGGTGCGGTTTATCTCTTCATGCTCGATCATCTTCCATTCAATTTCTTATCTATGAGCTATAAATTTAAACTGTTAACGTCTTTGAATCAGAGCTTGAACAGGATGTTTATCATCAATGCTGGCTCAGGATTCAGAATGTTGTGGAATACGGTGAAGTCCTTCCTTGACCCGAAGACTACAGCAAAGATCAATGCAAGTATTGGAACCTTTTCTGCTATCTGAATCTGCTTGTTTTTCTAAATGAAGATAGTTGAAAGTAATTTGCTATATATCATAGGTTCTTGGCAACAAGTACCAGAGCAAGTTGCTTGAGATCATTGATGAGAGGTGAGCTCCACAGAAATCTTTCTGTATTCTCATGTTATTGAAGACTGACTTTCTCATCTTAATGCTTATCAGTGAACTTCCGGAATTTCTTGGAGGTTCCTGTACGTGTGCCGGCAATGGAGGCTGTATGCGCTCTGACAAAGGCCCATGGAACAATCCAGAGATCATGAAGGTGAATATCTCTTCTTCGTTCTTCACATAAGTTCTTACTACAACGAAAGCTAGAGAAACATTTATAAGAAATTTCTCCTTGGAAACGAACATGATTATGCATTTTACTTACAGAGGGTTAACAATGGTGATCACAAATGCTCAAAGAGATCCCAAGCTGAAAAATCTGCTGAGAAGACCATAGCTGAGGAAACTGAGTCTACAACAGAGCCAGCTCTTGCAGAGGCAGCTCCTGCAGAGGAAAAGGTTTCCACACAGCACTCTCCTCGTGAAATTGTAAGAATGACCAACCTCTCAATTCTTGATAACAAGTGCTACTCAGTAAAATGACCAGTTCACTTGCAGAGGAATTGATATTTTCGTTATTACGTTCTCTCAACTCAGGTCCCGGTCGCTAAGCCAGCCTGGAACATGCCAGAAGCTAAAAAAATTTCCTTCTCAAAGAGTAAGATGACTCTTGCATATCCCTTTTTCTTTCATGTCAAAGTTAGGACATATGAGCTCAATGTTTCCTTTCTTCTTCTGAGCAGAAGAAGTTCTCGCCATTCAAGAAGCTTGCAACAACGCTACAAACGATGATGGTAGATCTCCAATTTTCACAGGAGTCATGGCTCTTGTGATGGGTGTTGTCACAATGATTAGAGTAACTAAAAACGTCCCCAGAAAACTAACGGAGTCAACCTTATACTCAAGCCCTGTCTACTGCAATGATGAGTCAATGAACAAGAGCACGATGCAGTCAGAGCAAATGACTGTACCTGCAATCTCAGGGGAAGATTTCATGGCCGTCATGAAAAGAATGGCTGAGCTTGAACAGAGAGTGTCTGTCATGAGTGCACAACCAACGACTATGCCTCCGGAAAAAGAAGAGATGCTTAACGCCGCCATTAGTCGGTCCAATGTATTGGAGCAAGAGCTTGCTGAAACCAAGAAGGTACAACATATTCTGAATCGTTAACATTACACTTCTTCCATTAAAGCTTCTTGAAGTTAACATCATTTTCCGATGCAGGCTTTGGATGATTCTCTTGGTCGTCAGGAGGAGCTTGTGGCCTACATCGAGAAAAAGAAGAAGAAGAAGAAGAGGGTATGCTTTTTTTTTTCTCTTAAATATATAATTTTGTAATTAGACTCCTGAAAGTTGATTTATGTTTATATTTTAGACTAAGGCTGGGCATATTATCCGGTTTTGGAATCGAACTGACTCGAAATAGAAGGTACCAAATCAAATAAGAATATATAATTGAATGAGTATTAAATTTCTATAACTGAAAGACGAAAATCGAACCTATATTACACTGAGATTCGAATGAATAGTCGAGACATCCGAAATAAAATATTAATTATATTTACTACTAACTAAACTATTTTTTCTTAAATTAAATAAATATGTCAATTTTTATAGATAGTTTCAGATAAATTTGGGTAAAAAATAATTGAAAGAAAATCAATTTCAAAAGATTATTGTTTGAATACCCGAAACTAAATCGCAACTAATCAAACATGAATCAGAATGTTAAAATATTCAAATTATTTCAAAAATCTTATACCAAAATATCCGAATCCAAATTGAACTCGTACAATTACCCGAATGCCCAAACCTAGTTTAGACAAAAGCCATCAACTTTGTTGACCAGGCTCTTTGACTGATCTTTTTGTTTTGCTTAATCTCTGTACAGTTCAACGTCTGGTGAGTGATGAAAGCATGAAGAAGAGAAAGCCTCTTGAAGATTTAGAGGGTTAATTTCTTTTGTGCTGTATTATTCTATCATACAACGTGTAGATCAATGCGTTATAGCCACCAAAGCCAATCTTATTGTAAAATCAATTTCTTTTTATATTATTAAAGAAAATTGAAAAATAAGAAAGTTTAGATATTTCTCTGTATATGATTATTCTTAAAAATTACGTGTAAAATATGTTCATGTTTTACAATGGAAGTGGTTTTCTTCCCATTTTCTTAACATTTCTGTGAATGGGCCTCAAGATTTCTCTCTCTAAATCTTCTTTGGGATTTATCCATAACCTCTGAATAACAGCATAAAATCTGATTTATATTTCGAATTCGATCCAAAAATATCAATTCGGATCCGAATTAAAATTCGAAGATTTCATATATGAGATATTTTGGATCCAAGTAAAATTCGAATCGAACCCGATCTCCGAAATAGAAAGATTGAAACTTAAACCTTAATATTTGTTATTTATTATTATTTTTCAATATTTAATATATTTTTACATGTCTAATATTTATTTTCAATTTTATGTTTATATTTTTGTCAATTTTTCCTACCATTTTGTAAAATTTTAATAAATCTAGTTTAAATTTTAGGGTTTTTTAGTATTTTGATTATTTTTGGTATTTTGAATCGAAAATATATGAATCCGAATCAAATTTAGAAGGACCTAAAAGGATTTTGGTACCTCTAAACCCGAATCGAACCTAGACAGATCTTAACCAAATTTGACCTAAAAAAATAAAAAGAAATTCGAATAGATCTTTTAATTAAATATCCATCTAAAAACTCGAATGGTCCTAGCCGAAGATATCCCTAAACTCATCCAAAACTTTGGAGTTTTCGAGTTAATGATGCTGACTCGTAAAAGTTCACTTTTTTCTTCTCTTCTGCTTTCGGAGTAGTAAGATTGATAGTGAAGTAAAGAAACAAGAAAATCTAAAGTAAAAGTCGAAGATCTTCTTTTTTCTTGAGGAATAACGTAAGCGAACAAAAAGCTCCAGTTACTGTCGGGAAGCAAGCATAACTTCCATATCTTTCCCTAAATATAAACTCTTGTCCGAATTCTATAGAATTTATACCAAAAACTGAAATTCTACAAACCCTTTTCGAAGTTTTAGGGTTTTAAACGTTTTCTTCAGTCTCTTTAGGTGATTTAGCAAAACAAGAAGGAGAATGGCGATGCAAGTTGAGCCACCAAATGGGATAAGACAAGAAGGAAAACATTACTACACAATGTGGCAAACTCTATTCGAAATCGACACTAAGTATATTCCTATTAAGCCAATTGGAAGAGGAGCTTATGGTGTGGTATGTTCTTCAATCAACAGAGAGACTAATGAGAGAGTGGCCATTAAGAAGATCCACAATATCTTTGAGAATCGCATTGATGCTCTGAGGACATTGAGAGAGCTTAAGCTTCTAAGACATGTGAGACACGAAAACATTATTGCTCTTAAAGATGTTATGTTGCCTATGAGTAGGAACAGCTTCAAAGATGTTTATTTGGTTTATGAGCTTATGGATTCTGATTTGAATCAGATCATCAAATCTTCTCAGTCTCTATCTGATGATCATTGCAAGTACTTCTTGTTTCAGGTTCGATTACATTTCCATTTTCTGTTTAAGTTTTTGGTTTCTTGATTGATTGATTTATCCGTAGGGGTGGGTGTTCGGGACTCATTCGAATTTGATTTGGATCTATTAAGATTTCGGGTTCATGCTTAGATGATTAATTCGGGTTATTTTATTTTTTGGTTCGGGTTCGTATCCTTTCGGGTTGGGGGTACCAAAATACTTTTGAATCCTACCGAGTTCGAGTTTTTTCAACCAAAAATACTAAAAAAATACTCGAAATACTAATAAACCCGAAAATTTAATTATTTTCATCAAAAGTATCACAAAAGTGCAAAAAATTAAACATAAACTTGAGAATAAAAGATGAAAAATATCTAAAACATCTAAAATTTTAATATCATAACATTAAATTTATATCAAATATTTGAAAATAATAATAAATTTTGCAAGGTTCGGATCTTTCAGGTTCTATTTTGGATCTCGAGTTCGGTTTGAGTTTTACCCGACTCTGAAATAGCACACATTTGCGTTTATGTATTTTTTTTTAAAAAAATTTGGTTCGATATTACCTGGATTTGAAGTAGCACCCATAAAGAATTTGTTAAGGTATTTCATATAGATTCGGATTAATATTTTCCTGGTCGGTTTGAGTTCGGATTTTTTTGTCCAACCCTTGATTTATGTGTGTGTGATTGTAGTTGCTAAGAGGATTGAAGTATCTACACTCAGCAAATATCCTTCACCGAGATCTAAAGCCAGGGAATCTCCTAGTGAATGCTAATTGTGACTTAAAGATTTGTGATTTCGGTCTTGCAAGAACAAGCCAAGGCAATGAACAGTTTATGACAGAGTATGTAGTCACACGTTGGTACAGAGCACCTGAGCTTCTTCTCTGTTGCGACAACTACGGAAACTCCATTGATGTTTGGTCTGTAGGATGTATATTCGCTGAGATTCTTGGAAGAAAACCAATTTTCCCAGGAACAGAATGTTTAAACCAACTAAAGCTAATCATAAACGTTCTTGGTAGTCAACAAGAATCGGATCTCCGGTTTATAGATAACCGGAAAGCTAAGAGATTTATAAAGTCTCTTCCATTCTCAATGGGTATTGACTTTTCTCATATCTATCCTCAAGCAAATCCTTTAGCTTTAGATTTGTTGAAGAGGATGCTTGTGTTTGATCCAACCAAGAGAATTTCGGTTAGTGATGCTCTTTTACATCCGTACATGGCCGGTTTGTTTGAACCGGGATGTGATTTGCCGGAGAATGTTCCGGTTAATCTTGATATAGATGAGAATATGGAAGAAGGTTTGATTAGGGAGATGATGTGGGAAGAGATGCTTTATTACCTTCCTCAAGCTTAAAATCAATATTTTGTTAATGAATAGTTTGCATTGAGTTGTATTTACCCTCCGATGTTTTCTATTTGATTGAAGTTTTATTTTTTCATATTTGCCATTTTCTAGTTCATATCACCAATACAAGAAAAAACTTTGAATCTAGAGTTTGAATTCGACCCGAAAAATATCATTTTGAAGCCAAATTAAAATATTAAATTACTTGAACAAAATTTATTTGTGATGTATTTGAGATCAAGGTGAAATCTGAACCCGATATCTGAAGTAGTACAAAAATGATTTGAACTTAAACCTAATTTTTTTAATATTTAATATTATTTTGAATATTTGTTATATGTTTTAATGTTTAATATTTATTTTAATATATTTTATATTTTATTCTCAATTTTATGTTTTTTGTTCTTGTGATATTGTTTAACGAATATGATTTAAATTTTAGAGTAGTATTTCAAGTATTTTTTAGCATTTTTAGATGAAAATATATGAACATTAATCGTACCTATGAGGATCCGAAAATATTTTAATACACCCAAGCTTGACCCGAACTTGAAACGATTTGAACTAAGCTCGACCCGAACTAGGAAAGATTCGAACCAAACTTGATCCAAACTCAGAAAGATTCGAACCAAACTCAACCCGAATTCAGAAGGATATGGACCAAACTCTATAAAAGTAAAGTAAAATTATTCGGATAGATCTTCAACTCGAATATCTGAAATTTACTTCTAGCTTCTAGAAAGAAGGAAAAATGTGATGAGTCAAAAAGTTAAAAGCTTCACCTTGAGATTGCATTTACCTGCAGATTCATGTTTTTATGAAAAAGACAAAAAGATTTCGTTCTTCGCTTCGGTTACAAGAATAAAAGTATGTTCACAAGTCAACATAGATTGAAACTTTGAGAAGCATTGTTTTGTCAAAAGATAGTAGTTAGAATCTCTTCCTACTCTCTTCTCTTTCTCACTACACAAAAGACTTAGACTTTGTCTATACCAACATTTTTTATGGATATTAACAAAATCCTTTGCATGAG
Source organism: Biscutella laevigata subsp. laevigata (assembly GCA_900406315.1). Lineage (NCBI taxonomy): Eukaryota > Viridiplantae > Streptophyta > Magnoliopsida > Brassicales > Brassicaceae > Biscutella > Biscutella laevigata. Next base: position 11,008 of record OVAU01001171.1, read on the forward strand.
TACTATTACTTCTTTTGACCTTGTCTTTTAATTTAGATTCATTTAGTTAATTCTAGGCTTTATATGTTATTTTCTTAAAAAATATTTCATTATTCTGTTCATACTTGGTTTCCTCATTTTATAATTTCACTTCTACAAAAAAAGATCAGTAAAATTAGTTTCTTGATGAACTTGAGAAAATAAAAATCTCAACATTACTTATGGTATTAAACATTTAAGGCATAATGATGACTTCTATATTAGTGACTAGCAATTTTCTTTTTTGCTTAATCAATTCATTTAAGTTATTTTTGTTGTTAGAATTTTTTTATTATCAACACAAATTATGTCGAGTTCAAACTCAAATCGTTACACCGTGACTGCGCTATCAAAAATCACTAGACTATATATACAAGTAATATCCAGATGTTTTGATTAAAATTCAGACCAATTTTGAATTCCGCTAATTATACTTATGGTACTTTGTTAAATGTGATTTTAATGGATATGGGCTTAGTCGAGAAGTCGAAGCCAATGAATATGGTGGAACAAAATATAATTTGATAATTATTCATAGAGAAAAGTAATTAATAGTCTTTCAAATTATTGTTAAGAGTCGTTAAAAATGTGGATAAAAGATTAATATTATATACTTAACTCAAAAGCTTGCTTTACTTTTCCCCCTCCAAGTAAAGACAAATTACTTTTAAAACAACTAAACCCAAAAAGGAGGTTAATTAGTCAAACTTAGCATGCAACGTTGGGTACCAAACACAAGCTTTAGCTTTAGTTTCTTTTAATCTTATTTTCTCCAATACAATTTTTTTGTTTTCTTGCATTTTCCTTGATTATTATCTTAATCTCAATTTAGCTAATAGTCTAATACCAACTCCATTTCTTCTTGCTTCTTCTTCTTCAAAGTCTCTTCCTATAAATACCTTCTTGGTCTTCTCTTGCTTCATCTCACTCATCACTACAAAAGTCTTCTCCTATGGCGAAACTCACTAGCTTTCTTTTTCTTAGTCTCATTTGCTTTCTCCCTCTTTGTCTCTCCGACGAGAGCTATGGATGCAAACTCTTCCCTGGTTTTTACGCTCGTTCTTGTCCACAAGCCGCGGAGATCGTGAGGTCAGTCGTAGCTCAAGCTGTTGCTAAAGAGACACGTATGGCTGCTTCCTTGATGAGGCTTCATTTCCATGACTGTTTCGTTCAGGTTTGGTTACATTTCTTCTACATTCATCACTTTTTTTGTTTACTAAGTTAGTTACCTGTTGAGCAAGGCAACTTTCAAATGTAGGGTTGTGATGGCTCTTTGCTTCTAGACAGCAATGGAAGGATAGTGAGTGAGAAAGGCTCGAACCCAAACAGTAAATCAGCTCGAGGGTTCGATGTAGTTGACCAGATCAAAGCTCAATTGGAGAAAGAATGTCCAGGAACTGTTTCTTGCGCTGATGTTTTAACCCTAGCTGCTAGAGATTCCTCTGTTCTTGTAACTCTCCTACATAATCTCTATTGTATCGAACCAGAAACTTAAAACATGAGCTGATTTGGTTTCGTTTTCGGTTTAGACTGGTGGACCAAGCTGGGTGGTTCCATTAGGAAGAAGAGATTCGAGAAGTGCAAGCTTGGGTGGTTCGAACAATAACATCCCTGCACCAAACAACACTTTCCAGACAATTCTATCGAAATTCAACCGTCAAGGACTCGATGTCACCGACCTTGTCGCTCTCTCCGGTACAAAACCATCGCTATGTTTCACTTGCTTTATACGTACGTAACACAGTTACTTGCTTCTCAAGACACCATACTTCTGAACCGTTTCTTATAGGAAGTCACACCATTGGATTCTCGAGATGCACGAGTTTCAGACAGAGGTTGTACAATCAGTCAGGAAACGGTCGTCCAGACATGACATTGGAGCAATCATTCGCTGCTAACTTGCGTGGAAGGTGTCCAAGATCCGGAGGCGACCAGAATCTCTCGGTGCTTGACATCATCACTGCAACGAAGTTCGACAATAGCTACTTCAAGAACTTGATAGAGAACAAGGGTTTATTGAATTCGGACCAGGTTTTGTTCAGCAGTAACGAGAGATCTAGAGAGCTTGTCAAGAAATATGCAGAGGATCAAGAAGAGTTTTTCGAGCAGTTTGCTAAATCAATGATAAAAATGGGAAATATTTCTCCATTGACTGGTTCAAGTGGAGAAATCAGGAAGAATTGCAGAATCATAAACTCTTAAGAATTCATGAAATGAGAAAATTTTAAGAAGAAGACAGAAATAAAATATATTTTGGGGAAGAAACGTGTGACACTTGCTTTACTTTTGTTTGAGATATGTTGTTCTTGATTCTCTATGTCTTTTGAAGTTTTATGTTGTGTTCTCCTTTGAGCTAAGATAATTTTGAGAGTTAAATTTATTATGAGTTGGAAATTTAACTGAACCAAACCAAAACGAATTGACTCAACCAAATCTAAACCAATCCAAACTAAACCATATTATATATACAATCCAATTGAGTAAGATTTTTTCAATCCGAATGGTTCAATTCAGTTTGAAATAAAACCGAATCGAATTCATAACCGAATATGATTATTTTATTAATTAGGTTGTTAAATTCTAACCGAATTAAACTCAAACTAAATTTAATCTAGTTGAATTAAAATCAAATCAAACTAAACTGAACCGAACATAAACCAAATTAAACTTTATACTTTTGCACCTAAATCAAAATGAACCAAAACAAACTCAAACCGAACCAGATTTGACTTCTTTAATCACTTTTAATTTTGATAGCAACAGGTCAAGAACATGACTGAGATCATTCAGTTGGTTTCTAATTACAGTACTAAATGACACATGGAGTCTGGAGATGTTATACTTTATCATCGTGGAATCGCCACCTAGTTTCTTTAGGAGATCTTCCATTTTTGCAGTTTTTCAAGTAATGTTCATTGTCTTTTGGCTTTTGCTGCAAGGTGACATAAGAGAAGAAACAAACATCATAAGAAGACTGTACACTGTGTAAGTGCTTGAGAGAAGAGAATACACAAAACAACCTTCACAGGTGAGCTAGAGAGCATTGAGAGAATGCTGAGACAGATCGAACTAAGTCTCATTGCTGGTGACCATGAATCATACAAAACATCTGTGTAAGCAAAACACACATACATGAGCTCTTGTCATTGATTTTGTAAGGAGAGTGCAAAACACAAGTGAGTCATTTTGTTCTTACCCAAACATATGTGACCGTTGCTGTAAATGTGAGGATGAAGTGGAGCTGGATGCTGAAAGATAACCTGTTTACAGATAAAACCATTGCATTTTAAGGGACTGATTAGGCCTGGTCATTTGGGTTTGAGTCTGTACATTTTCAGTTCGGTTATTTGGGTAGAAAATTTAGGAACAATTCGGGTACTTTAGTATTTTTTTTGTACCGATTTGAGGTTGGTACATCTCTGTTGTTTCTCGGGTATTTGAACATTAATCTTTTTGAACCGAATTTTTTGGATATAAATTTTTTTGGGAACCGGTTCCAGAGTTGGTTCAATTTCAGTTATTTTTATGGTATTTGAAGATGAATCTTTTTGAGCCTATTTTTTTAGTATAATTTTAGTTTAGTTACTTTTTACTCAAACTACTCAAAAACATCTGAAAGTAATCAAAAACATATGAAAATAACCGAAAATATCCAAAAATAACTGAAAAACTGTAAAATGTTATTCTACTATTTTGAAGAAATATTAGTTAAATTAGTAAGAAATGTAACTAATATTTTATTATTTTATTTTATTTTGGTTATTTCGGATACCCATTCGATTCTCGGTTCAGTACTGGTTCACAACCGGTTCTTTGGTAATAGAAATTTAGGACCGTTTAGTTATTTCATTAATTTCTTTTGGATTGGTTCGGTTCGGTTCCATCATTGCCCATCCTGGAACTCATGCAAGTATAAAGAAAAGGAGTTAAGAGTAGGAACCTGTGGAGCTTCCATAGGATAATGCTCAGGAAAATCAACTAGAAGTTGGTAAGTTTCATTAGCATAAAGAGTTCCTGGTGCTCCATTCACTTCAATGGTCCATCTTTTCACACCAAGATTTCGATATTACGTCATCAACTAAAGATACTTGTAGATACTTGTAGGAAATGTGAAAACATATGTGTGTCTATACCTCTGGAGATTATCAGAGACTCTATGCTTGAAACCATGAGGAGGATTGGTTTGCCACTCCATGAACTCTTTCTGCAATCTACTCGTGGCGATTTTGGTGAGACCCTATCCAAAAAGGTAAAAGAAGAAGAGAGAGATGATCAAGCCAAAGACAACAATCGAGTTATAGCAAAAGAAGGTTGTTATGAGTTAAAAGAAGCGATTTTAACCAACCTTGCGAGTTGATTCAGATGAACTCGTCATTGGTGTGTTTGTGTGTGTTCTGTCTCCTTAGCCATATCCATGAGGTTTTTTATAGTGGATCTTATCATCTTCTTAGTGTGTTTAAAGTGTTCGGATCTATGTCCAGTCATGAAACCGACGTCGTTTTATCTTGTCTACTTTCTTTAATTCTTTTTTTTTTTTTTTTTTTTTTTTTTTTTTATTTCAATTTTTTTTTCCCNTACTTTCGTTCCACTCTCGAAAAATCACGATATGTTATCATGAAACATTCCAAATCTATTTTTAGTAAACCCTATTTCCTAATTTACAACTCATATTACTATCCGATTTATGAAACTTTTATTATAACCAAATTGATGCAGGTTACTAGTAAAATGTTAAATTTTGCAATTTCTGTTAATTTAGTGTATTTCGGAAAATTATAGTGATTTAATAGAAAACTAGATTAGGACCCGGGCCATGCCCGGATTTAATT
>OVAU01001172.1:0-15841 GCA_900406315.1 Biscutella laevigata subsp. laevigata
GTGGTTAGTTGTTAGCCAATGTGGTTAGTTGTTAGCCAATGCAAAATTTAGGGATAAATGCAGCTTTAGCTGACTGGTGGTTAGTTGTTAGCCAATGTGGTTAGTTGTTAGGCAATGTAAAATTTAGGGATAAATGCAGCCTTAGCTGACTGGTGGTTAGTTGTTAGNGATTTAGTGCATTTCGCCTTAGCTGACTGGTGGTTAGTTGTTAGCCAATTTAAGGATTTACTGCATTACTGCATTTTGCCTTAGCTGACTGGTGGTTAGTTGTTTCTCTGCAGCAATTAAAATTGTTAGCTATAATACAAGAGATGAAACTCAGACCATGCTTCTCTTTTTTCCACTTTAGTTTCACTGTTACAGTAATGTTTTTATGTGAAATGGTCAAGATTGAGTGATTTTCCTCTCGAGATTGGGGTGAGGGGTAAAATGGTCAAGATTGAGTGATTTTCCTCTCGAGAACAACAAATGTGTGTTATTGTGTAAGAGATTTCAAAAGTGTTCTGCTTTGTGATTAAAAGTATTAAAGTGCTTTGAGATGAAAATAACTCTAGATTTTAAGGTATTTTAAAACATTTTTGAAAGAAATGTGATAATTATGTTGGAATGATAGCAAAACACGTAAGAATTGATATTTTGTATATTTTTATTTAACAAACCGAAAAATCAATTAAAAGGTTCCCAACAAACCACGTGCCCGGTTTAGTTCAATCCGACTATGGTTTGGTAGGTTCTTTCTTTTTTATGGTTCGGTTGGTTAAGGCCCACGAGAAAAAGTATATGTCTGGAAATTATTGTTCTGGCCCAAATGATTGCTAATATATGGTTTGACATGTACTTTCTTTGGTTTTTGATTATTTTTTCGTTTGATTTCAATTTAATTTTGATTCGAGTATCCGTTCTGTTCTACACCCACCCATAATATTAGATTTTGACCCACGTCGTAGATGAAATAAAATATTATATTTTTATATATTAATAATATTTTGTATTGTTAACTTTCAAATTAATTGTTTTAATCATATATTTTAAATTTTGAAAAATTGATTATTGTATTTTCTAAATTTATTTTGATATTTTAGGTTATTTGAATATTTTAAAATCTAAAAATAGTAAATATAATTTTTTCTAAATATACTCTATGAATAACACATAGCTAATTAAGTTCTCAATTAATATATACTAGATGTTAACCCATGTCGGCGTGGGATGAAATATTATATTTCTATATAATAATAATATTTGTATGGTTATCTTTCAAGTTATTTGTTTTAATCATCTATTTTAAATTTCGAAAAATGAGTATTATATTTTCTAAATTTATTTTGATATTTCAGATGCAATATAAATTTGAATATTTTCAAATCCCGAAAAATTAAATATAATATTTCCTAAATTTACTATATGAATGAGACATACGCTAAATGGCTTCTCAATAAATATATATGATGATGATTTTAAATTCGAAATTTACTATTATATTTCATAAATTTACTTTGATATTTTAANAATATAAATTTGAATATTTTCAAATCCCGAAAAATTAAATATAATATTTCCTAAATTTACTATATGAATGAGACATACGCTAAATGGCTTCTCAATAAATATATATGATGATGATTTTAAATTCGAAATTTACTATTATATTTCATAAATTTACTTTGATATTTTAAGTTATTTGAATATTTTAAAATTCCGAAAAAGTAATTATAATATTTCCTAAATTTACTCTATGAATGATACATAGGTTAAGTGGCTTCTCAATTAATATATAAGATGTTGATGATTTTAAATTTGAAATTTACTATTATATTTCTTAAATTTACTTTGATATTGTAGGTTATTTGAATATTTTAAAATCCAGAAAAAGTAAATATAATATTTCCTAAATATACTCTATGAATAACACAAAGGCTAAGTGGATTCTTAATTAATATATACTAGAGTTTTACTCGCATTATATGCGGGATGATTTAATTTTTTTTTGTAATTTTGTATTGTTTGATATTTAATTTTAGATATATAATATTTAAGAAATATTAGTGAAGAATTTTTTTTTTGTTAATTTATATACTGTTTAAATATTGTACTATATATTAATAATAGTTGGTTATATTAATTGTTTAATTTTAAAATTAAATACGCATTCCAACCATGATTTTATATGTGGATCAACCCGTTAGACCGCTAAATATTTTTACGTTTTTATTATCAGAACATTATTATTTTGTTTATTTTTTATATTAGCATAAAATGTAATTTTAATATTACTAAAGAATTAATCTATGTTATAAATATACGTCTGAAATAATATTATAAAGATATTATTCTAAAAGTAAAAATATATTATGGATTGCATTAAAAATATTATGTATATTAAGAATTAATATTACTATTAGAGTAATTTTAGATTTATCTTGAAATTTTTTTGTATAAGTAGTTCAGATTTATTTCTATTTAAATGTTTTAATATTTCATTTAGAGCCTATCAAATATAAGAAGAATTTTTTTATATAAGAGAAAATATTTTTTAGATTTTTTGTTCTAAACTTTTCTTGTTAAAAATGATAAATAAAATATTTAAAAATAATTGCTTTTATATATTTGTTAGACATATTTGATTTACATTAATTTGTTTACAAATAGATTTTTAAATATTATATTTAATTTTAGAAAATTGTAAAGAGATAAGTGTTTGATAAAAATTAAATACTTTTGTGATAATTTCTTTTAAAATTGAGTAAATTTATTGTAATATTTATATAATTGTTCCAACAAATCTATTTTAATTGAATATAATATATTAAAAACATGAAGTTTGAATTATTTTAACTATAATATTTTAAGTATAATATTTTTTAAAAAAAACGAAATTGTATATTTAAATAATTTTTTTCCTTAAAATATTAATATTTAAATTATTATAACCAATTTTAATATCCAACAAACAAATTAGAAAATATAGAATTGTATAATTTGGAGGCTGAATAAATCAAGTTTTGTAATTCAACACTCATAACATATTTGCTTATTTATAAAATTTATTCATCTTTACCTNGGAGGTTTAAAGGTATTTTTACTAATATTTTTATGTTTTTTCCATAAAATCTACTTTAATCCAATACATATATTAAAATAATTTTAAATTATTCTAAATCTGATATTTTTTAAAAGCGAAATTAAAAATTGAACAATTTATTTTTCTTCTAAATATAAATATTTAAATTATTATAATCTAATTATTTGGTCCAACAAATAAATTAGATAAAAAAAGAATTTTGTAATTTGGATGCTGAATAAATCAAGCTTCCGACTTGCGATTCAATATTCAAAACATATTTTCTTATTTGTAGGTTTGATTCATCTTTTTCTTTTACTTTTTAAGTGATGTTAGACCTTTAAAGATATTTTTATTGAATATTTTATATTTGTTTCAAAAATTTTATCCAATAAATGTATTAAAAATTGAGTTAAAATTTTATAATTAGTATATTTTTAGAAAACGAAAATAAAAATAAAAATATTTTATTTATCTTTTAAATCTGAATATTTAAATTATTATAACATAATTGTTTGATTACATATATTTCCAGTTTTACCCTTAATGAAAATTACATGTATTTCCAATTTTACCATTAATGAATATTTTTAATTTGTTCTTTGTTCTAATGGCATATCATGTAATATTTTACCTTTTTAAAGATTATATTCTTAAAAATGATCCTTAAATAATACTATAGAGATGATTATTGTTTGAAATGAGTTTAGCTATTATATTAAAATATATTTATATCTATCAAGAGTTTATAATTGGTAATTAAGAAAACATTTCGTTAAAATAATATTATTTTTATAATCATATTTATAATCACAGGATTATAAAATTAACGTTTTACAATTTAATAATTATATATATAACTCAAATTATTAAGTTTTAATGAATTTTAGTTAAACTATTTATGCCTACGTAGTTATAGAATTTTCACAATATTTTCCATCCAAAACGATAAATTTGTATGTATTTTCACGACTTATATATATATATATATATTTTTTTTTTCATTTACATAATCTGGTATTGGACCGACGTAAGAAACGTTAGAGCGGGAGCAACCATTAAATGAGGAAGAAGAGTGGGAAGCAGAGCATACGGCGCCTTAATGGCACCAGACAAAAACTCCATTTATTGTCTTCTCTCTCTCTCTCTCTCTGTGTGTTTTTGTTCTCCGTGCAATCCGCAAGCATTCAAATCGTATCATGCCACCAAAATTTCAAACTTTCAAACACACAATAACATAAGTCAAACTTAAACAAAAACATGTCAACTCCAACAGAACTCACATAACTTTGAGATTAACCCTTTAATGAACTTAAGCTTAACTAATCATGGCTTTCATCCAAAATTTTCTATTCTAATCCAACTTCAATCATCTTACAGCTTAGACTCTTCCTTTGGATTCTCTCTGACTGATAGGTTCGGGTTTGTTTTCGATGGTGGAGCTGAGAAAACCGGAATCACTGATCTGATATGAACTGCTGGAGCCAGACTATTAGGCTTTAAGCTACAACCTCCCACGAAACTGTATCTGCCTTTGTCGGGAAAGGCTAATTGCTTGCTGAATCTGTTTGTTGATTCATTGAGTTTTGCCTTGTGATCAGACACTGTCAATGGAAACAACTTGTTGATGATCATCTCTATATCTGGCTTAACTTCTTCTGATGATCTGCCTTTGTATTGCTGGAGATTTGGAAACTTGTTCTTGATGATCAGCTCTCTCTCTGCTTTCTGTTGTTTCTGTGTTTTTGATGATGATGATTCCTTGGTCCATCTCAGTCTCTCAAACAACAAATCCTTATTTGTATCTCTTCTTCTCCATTGGTTTGTCTCTCTTCTTCTAACTTCTTTTGGTTTAAATTTTGACAGAACTCTTACTACTGCTTCTTGTTCCTTCTCTTCTTCCATAGAATCCAAGCTTGACACTGCACGGTATATATAAATTCAGTTACAAAACTGATAAGCTTTTAAAGGTTTATGGAACTTTGTAAGAGAGTTTTGTATAAGCACTTTTCTTTAAAGAAGACCAAGCTGCAATTGCTGCATTTTTCTCAGCTTGTTTCTTTGTCTTCGCTGATTCTCCTCTGAAACTCACCCCTCCAAGTTCCACAGTGCAAGAAAAGGCTGGGAAATAACAAGATCCTGATCTTACACTTGTGTACATTGGTAGAACAAGACCAGCTCTATGTGCTGTCTCTTGAAGCAAGTTCTTGTAAATCCCTGTCTCATCCTTTAAAACAGATGTCATGTTTGTTATATGATCTAAACCAAGAGGAAGGTAGAGATTCGAGAGAGAGCTTACAAGAATTTTAACAGTTAGGGATTTTGAAGGGACTCTAGAAGTAAGGACATTAAGTGAAACTTCAGCAGCTGCATGTTCAGCTTGTCTGAGAGTTGAACAGTAAGTAGGACTCTCAAATATCTCACCATTGAAGTTAACAGACGCTTTGAATCTTGGAGCATGATCTGGTCCTTCTCTTATGCAAGTATATGATGGTAAGTTGAAACAGCTTCTCTGTGCAAGCTCTTGAAGCTGATTCTTATACATTTTTCTTATAGAGAGATTTTGCAGAGGTTTTTGTGGTGAACACTCATATCGTAAGGTTTTAAATAAAGAAGAGAAGAGGATGCTACTATAATTTATAACATGTGCTTACAAAAAACACTTATGAACATTACTATTGACTCTCTTTATTGTCTTTGTCCTTTGATGTTTGACTGGACAGTTACCTTCTTATTCAGTTATCTTTTACCAAATTATACATAAATGTTTCTGAAAATGATTTAGTCTAATAGATCTAGCAATAGTCTTTATGAAATCAAAATCCAGTGAGGAAATTAAATTAACACATGGAAGAAGAAGAATACATTTGGAGTTCTTTTACATTTATTACTGAGTCATGCTTTAATGAACACTATAATAAGACTGGTCTGGTCTTCTGGTCCACATGTCTGAAATTTCAGTTTCAGCTTTTTGATTATTTTCACAGTTTTAACTACTGTGAATTATTTGTATTCATTTTGTTTTCCCACACTGTGAAAGATAAGCTCTGTTAGCAACGTAGATTACACTAACCACAATGATGTAAGGTTTAACTGTCTGAACACAAAAAGCAAATCTGAAACATCACAACAATTCACAACTGATTCCACAGTAAAACAACAATACACAATAAACCAAGCTGAATTCGTACAAAAAGCATTTGAAATCACTTCCCAATTCTCTTTGGTCTGTTATTAAGTTCTTCTTGCTGCTAAGGCCATAACTTCTGGTGACATTTGCCAGTTTGAGCTTCTCGGGTGAATGTTTGGCCTACCACTCTGTTCGTCATCATCCATTCTGGTTCTAATGTCTGATGATAACTCTCCTAAGTCATCGTCATTGACATGAAACCGTTCATTGTTATTACCATTTTTGTCATCACCATGTTCAGCCATTGCCCAAACACCTTTCCTCCCAGTTTCAATCTCATCATTGGCTTTTCCCATGTTTGGACTCATAAAACTGCTAACAACTGATCTTGACAGCATTGGAGTTTCTCTCGGTGCCATAGCTCTGAAGTTGTTCTTCGAAGGAGGTATAAGGGAAAAGAAGGTTTCTTTGAAGTTACCAACCACTCCTTTGTTATGTGGGTTACTACGCCGGTCATAACTGTATCTGAAATTCTCATATGTAGTCTACAGAACAAAAGGAAGATCAAAATGATTAAATGTGCATCTTGAGAGAGAGATATTGGTTTTTTCAGAAAGAAGTAAAAGGATTAGGTACCTGATTTGTGGTGATGAGATAGAGATGGAAGCCTGTTAATCCTCCAACGAACCACATCGATATGAATGTGTAGATTATCAGAGCAATGGAAGCGGGAGTTTTGAGCATTGCTTTCCAAATGGTAATATCTTCAGATTCTTTGATCTTCCTTATATAGACACAGCAAAAGGCCAACACATACACACAGAGAAGAGTCGTGGAGAAGACAAACATGAAGAAAAATCGATAATTCCTCTGCAAAATCCCCAAGAAACATGAGAAGAAATTATAGACTGATGCAGAAACTTCAGTACAAGAAAACTGAGGAACTTACTTGAGCAATACATTGACCAACCCAAGGACAGTGATGGTCAAATCTTTCAACACAGTTGTTGCAAATTGAGCAATGTGAACAGCGAGGCGGTCTATAGAGCATGCAAGTATCACAGTACTTGACCTTAAATATCTTTCCATTAACCTCTACTTCCTTAATGCGAGGCAGTCTGAGTTGCGGAGTTTGTCCAGCTCCCGAGTCCGTATTGCCTTCAAGAACTTCTGGCTCTGGAGGATGCAAGTTTCGAGGGATGATCCCTGGATCTCTTCCGGATGTAAGCATCAGAAGAATCAAATCCTAAGGAAAGCATTAACCGTCATGAATGAGCCAGTCACAGAACATTTGCAATGGAAAATTGAAACTTTGTACTCACATATATGGTGAACACAACAGCAACAGAGACTATTGATACACCCCAACTATCAGAGAAGTCATCCATTAGTTTGCTAGCGACGAAGATGCAGAAAATTGTAACAGGGACCACAATGAGACTTATGGTCAAACCAAGTGATCTTACATCTGGTCCGAATATAAACCTTCCTTGAAGACAAAAAATCTGCAAAAATGGGGGAAAAAAGATAGTAACTTAAACCATAATTGTTGGAAGATATGTTGACACTACTAAACTAGATCAAATCTTTACATCAATTTTTGACATTGGCAGTCAAAGAACAGCCTTTATAATACCAAGAGAACCCAAATCTCAATCACTAGACTAAGGATAAAACCCAAGCATGTTGAGATAATGCCCTAAGTTGTTTTGTTAAGCTAGGGTTCCATTCAAAGTGTAATCACCTGAAACTAAAAGCTTCTTAATCTTTGATTTTTTACCCTTGAAGAAACAGTTTTAACACAAAGCCAAGACCCTATATGGAGCTATAAAAGACTGGAAAACATACTAATCTAAGCCCATGAAGGGAGAAATTACAAACAAAAGCTAAAAAAGTAGCTCAAGAAGAAGCACAGAAGCAAGAAATTGAAAACCCAAAAGCTTTCACATAAACTCACATTACTGCCTTTCCATGTTTGATAAACCCTCAAATCACAGTTGGATTCCATGCCGGATCGCTGAGGAGGCGTCACTACATACATATCTCTCTCTTTCTCTCTTGATTTCTTCAAAACTAAGCAAAGGGGAAATAGCTAAAACGAAGATAACGAGGAAAAAGATAGAAAGCTTTAGTCTCTATTGAAGAGATTCTTTAGATTCCGAGGAGTCTCCGACATGAAATGAGTAGTAAGAGAGAAAAAAGAGAAGTGTTTTTTTTTCTTTTTGTTGGAATTGCTCTTCAATGGTGGCTGCTTCTTCTTCTTCTTCTTCTTCACCTTTACTCTTCTCTCTCACTGTGTTGCAAATAAAAATATTTTTAAAAATTGTATGTTCAGTCTATCACCGTCGTTTTGGATACCAAAAAGTGGAAGTTGCAAAATCAGCTGACGTGGCATTCTTCTAATGGTCTGTATCTTACCTTGGCTACTCGACAGTGTCATTCATAAAAGATACTCGATAACTGTAATATACAACTTTTTTCCAGCGAATTTAAACATTTACAAAATTGATCTCTATACTTTCTTTGTTTCTATAAATAACCATTCACCGAAAATAAAATGCTCAGAAAACGGCGTCGTTTGAAAATGTCCAAACACAAAGAACACTGAGCTTAATGGGCCTTCTTTAAGCCCAAACTTATAATAGTGTTGTTTCCAACTGCTAAAAACGACGACGCCGTTTTTCTTTGCAGTGAACTATTCTCTCTCATTCCTCAATGCAAGTCCAAACCGAGATTCTCTACCAGAATTCAGCCAAACCGAGACTTTAACCGGGAAAATATCATGGTTTGGCTTCTTGTGTTCTTTATTCCTCCTAAAGAGCCATTTCATCTGACCACTTTATTGGTCCATACTTAAACACAAGTGGCTTTCCTTTTCCATTCTCTCTTCCAGTTTTAGCCATTTTTTAGGATTCTTAAACAAAAGAAAAACGGTTAAAAGAGAGAGCAAGCTTGAGAGCTCAATTAATGTTGAACACAACCAACTTCTCAGTTTCATTTATGACATTCACAGTAGTTTTGAGTTTTCTGTCTATATATGAAGCTGTGTTCCAATGGAGTTACTGTCCCTTCTTGTCTAATCTTTGTCTGATGTTTTGTCTTATACCTTCTTGGCCCATACTTTGTCTGTTTCTTCAATCAACCACAAACAAAAAGGAAACCTCATCTGTAAACAAGTGTTTTCCCAAAGATAAACAAAACAAAAAAATGCAGAAGCTTGTGGACATGGCAAAGAAACTGATCGTGCTTATGCTACTTCTGCATCTTCTCTCTTTAAACTCTCTTTCTCTGAGACATTCTTCAGCCAAACCAAACGCAAATATCACAGTAATGGGACTTGTTTATTGCGACGTCTGCTCAAACAACAGTTTCTCCAAACATAGCTACTTCATGTCTGGTAAAGAATCCAATCAACATTTCTCGAAGTTGAAATGTCTCTCACTCTTGTTTTAACAGGTGTGGAAGTTAGAATAATCTGCAGATTCAGTGCTGCTTCGTCAAGAACTAGAGAAATGATAACATTCTCTGGTAATCGAACCACTAATGAGCTTGGACTGTACGAGCTAGACATAACGTCTTTGGAAGGAGTTGATTGTGCAGAAGAAGACAAGACTTCTTTAATGGCTTCTTGTCAGGCAAGCTTGATTGGTAGCTCCTCGGGCTCTTGCAACGTTCCTGGCTACAAAACTACGACGGATCAGGTTGTGTTTAAGTCCGTTGAGTCTAATCTCTGTGTCTATGGGTTTAAGGCTTTGAATTTCAAACCCTTACAGAAGAATCTTGACTGGTGTAGCAAGAATTAGAAACAAATTGCAAAAATTATGTCACTGTTTGCTTCTACTGTAACTATGTCCTTAAGGCAGGAAAAGAATTACTCTGTTCTGCTTTCCTGTCCTCTGTTCTTTTTCGTTAGAATTTGTTTAGAAAATTTAATTTTATGTATTGTTTTTAGTCACTCCACGTTCGGGTATTCGTTCAGTTTCAGATAGACCCAATCGGGTTTCAAATTTTTCGGTTGAGCTTTAAAAGATCTTTTCAATTAAATTTTTAAATCAGGTTTTGTACTCAAAAAATATATCAATATATAAAAACTAATAGTTGACAAAAAATATATATATAAAAAAAAACTTACATTAAAAGTTAAATAGTAAAAATTAAAAATAAAAGTTTAATATTAAAATTAAAAATTAAATTCATATAGAACATTGAAAAATATATTCAAATTCTACTTATAAATAAACATGAGAACAAAACATTTAAAATATATTAAATATCTAAAAAATAATATTATCAAATATTTAAAAAAATCTAATAAATATTGAACATTTAGCATTAGGTTCGGATCTTCAAGATATCAATTTTTTGGGTAGGTTCGGGATTGGTTCCGGTTGTTCGGATAGTGATGTTTTTGAATTTTTTTGATTCTGATTCGATACTTTTTTGGGTTCAGTACTTTTCGGATTCGAGTTCGGTTCGATTCTTTTGGTTGGGGTTAATTTGCCCACGCCTACTAAAGAAACTTCAACAATTCAGAAACAAATCAAAGTAATAACATAAACTATTACAATATAGTTGAATAGTATAAATTTATGGTTGAAACATGTTGCAAGATACAACAAGTTTAAGATTAGGACAACAATATAATGATTCAGCAGAAATCCAACAAAAGCAAGAAAAACAGAGTGAAACGAATAGGTTTTGACAATATTTGTTACTTTGATCTTTATTTTTTCTCAGATCTGTAAAAACTGTTCTTGAAACACATCCATGGCTGAAGCAGGAAGTCCAAGAAGCACATTAATGCTTCTCCTCTCTTCTCCATGAGACAAGAACAGAGTCACTTCCTTCTCAGGCAAAGCAACCGGACCGGAAATAACCGGTTCTCCCCAACCGAAATCTGTGGTATGGAAACCCAATCTTGACCATGTAGTGATCAGAAGAGTCGAGGAAAGAGAAGGTCTTGCTCTTGTGACTTCGAAGTAATCAATCGCAGATCTCATGTATCCATCAGTCACCATCTTTATCGCTTCTCTCACTAATCCAACACCAAAACTCAATGGTTTTTCAATAAGCTCTCCAGCTTCACATATTGAGTTTGTGAGAACTATTCCATTTCCAAAATACCCTTTTGGTAATTTAGGCTCAAATTTAGCTCTACCATCAACAGCGAAGAGAAGTTTTGTTTTCTGTTCACTTAACATATTCAGTGACTTGGTTCTTGCTCTCCATACAAAAGCAGATAAAGCTTCAAAAGTTGTGCAGGTGAGAGACTCACTGTTCTCTGTTGCTTGGAACTTAAGTTTCTTGATTTTTTCTGGATCAAAGCAGAAGGATCTATAGAGAGTTGGCTCTTTGGTGTAAAGAGAGTTGATGTTAGATTTATCTTCAATCTCTTCGAATTCTTGGTGAAGATTCTCGATCTTTGGAGGGTTTCGAGCAGTGAGAATGGTTCGATCTGAGAATGGAGGAGTTGTTAATGGTAAGCCTCTAGCTACTTGACCCCATGAGTTAACAAACTCCATAGCTCCAATACCATCGAACATACAATGATTCATACAGAGTCCGAGAACAAATCCTCCACATTTGAATTTAGTCACCTGTTATGTCAAAAATCAGATCTCAAAAACCCTTTAAACAAAAACATTGCTTGATGAGGAAGAAAAGTAAATCAAACCTGAGCAGTTACAGGAGGGATCTCAAGAATGTTCTTAGCGTCTACAACATCGTAAACAAGTTTCCCTAGAGTTTCAGGATCTGGTTTGGTAATGTCACCAATCTGATCCATGTTACAGTTTGCTTCTGCTTCCACAAACACAACTCCTTCTTCAGTACAGTCTACTGTGAGCTTACCTGAATTCGAAGACATAAAGTGATGTTATGGTCTGTCTTTAAACAAGATAAAGACTGAATTAAACGTCTTCAAACAATTACCTTCAGGACTGATAGTGAGACGTCCAGCAAGAGGATAGTAATGAACAAGAACCTGACTCAGAGCTTTCTTGATCACTTCTACCGCTTCCTCGTTTCCTCTCTCCTCAGATTTGAAACAGTAGATTGTTCGGACGATCACAGCGATGTTCTGGTCAAGATTCGACAAGAAGTAAAGACCCTTTGGTGTCTCGGATTCGGGTTTGACCAAAGCTGGCGCTTTCTGAAGAACCTCAAGATGAAAGTTAGCTTTGTCCATTGATGCAGAGAGTGTTACTTGCGTCTTCTTGTTCTCAGCAACCTAAAGAACAAAAGGAAGATAGTGAGCGAGTGAACATAACTAAACATGAGTTTTGAAGAACATGAAAACACAAACCATGTTTGATCCAAAGGGAAGCTTTTTGGTGTTGAACTAATGTTGAAATGTTATGAAGTGGAGTTGAATTATCATGCGATATATATGGAGAAATCAAATGGTGGGATCCACAAGCTTCATAAAAATCTTGTCTTGTATTATTGAAAATGTGAAGGAGATTACTTGGACGGTTAGGATTGAAAGATGTGTATTTTTATGATTCATATAAAATAAAGAGAGTTATATTGACTATTGACTATATTATTTCTGAATGATAACGTAATTCATATTTTGTTAGGGTTAGGTGACTGAGAGCATGACCTAACACAACAAACACTAATGTGTTAATGTTAGTTGAGAGTAGGCCTCCCAATTTTTTTGATGACTTCTTTGCTTTCTCTTCTTTTCTCTTTGTCACATTCCCTAGACGATTTACGATATTTCATGCTATGCTTCAGTCACAACACAAAATAACACAATTTTTCAAGATTAGGATTAAGAAAACCAATAATTTGTTAGATCATAGAAAATTCAAATATTTAAACCTTAGAAATGTTATATATGAAATAGTAGGATGGTTTGCGCGTCTTATAGCTTTGCTCTGTTATTTTAGCTGCTTATTAAGGTGGATTTCTTCGAGGTTTTTTCATTTAGGTTTGAAGATTAAAGAGGATGATTTTCCTTTGTTGGTTAGTGCGGATAAGTGTCTTCTTAGCTCGGCAATACTTTTCAAGCCGTGGATCGAGTGTGTCTTGAAGCTTCTTTCGGTTTTCTAGGCGTCAATATATTGGACGAGGAAGTATCTTCACTAGACACATTTGTTAGGTCGGTCAGTTTTAGCTGCGATTTGAATATCCAAGATTCGTTTGTCTCCTTAAGTTTCTTAGTGGGTTTTTAGGTTTTTTTGTGTGTTACCGATTACCCATTAGTTTGTCGATCTTAGCTTCTAGATGGTTTGTACTCGTTGATTTGTGGTCGTTTTTTCTAGTTTGTTTTTGGTGGCTTCTCTCATTTGGGTTTCGTTAGCCTTTCTTTAGGCTTTAGTTTCGGGCGTATGTAACTGATATTGTATCATTGTAATTATCTAAAAATTTTGATAATATAATTGCATATGACCAAAAAAAAAGTAGGATGGTTTATGAGGAAAATCTGTATGAACTACTATTACACATATAAATAAACACTATGTTAAAAGTTATTTAAGGACTTTAAATATATTAATTGCGCAAGTAATTGATTTCGTCGTCGTTGGTCTCTTATTGATGGAGAAGGTTTGTATTGTTGAATCAATGAAGAAAGACGGATCAAAAGACACAATATTCAAGGGTGTGACCAAGAATTAAATATGTATTTATCATGATCAACATCAATCCAAGTAAATGTCTTTTTTTGCCAATTAAAGCTTTGACCTTTGAGAACCATTTATCCCATATCCCCGAAAACACCATTGAAATCAAATCCTCTTGTGGTTGAGCCATTAGTTTCATTTGGCAAAAATCCATTTGCAATTTGAGACCTTGAAATCAAATCTGTTGTGAGAAGGTCTTCGGATTTATGAATTTTCAACTTATAAGAGTGGATTGTTTCATATAACTAAGTATACCATTATCGATATGAGATAATATTCTCTAATACAGAATTTCGAGATGATAGACTCTTATGATTAGAGATTTCAAAACACTAAACAATGATGGATAGGCCACATTGAGTCGAATCGATACTGGACCCGGTTGGAATTGACTATGATATCTTATTAGAAAATCATATGCTTCTAACTCAAAATTAATTGGTAAATAATAAATTAGTTCATATCTCGTATACATTATTTATAATATCTTTCAACTACTAACTATGTAAGAATTCTCTAATAAGAGAATGCAAACCAGAATGGACTTTCGGTAGTGGAGGTTATCGAGGATTCAATTTGTTGAAGCAACCATTGGAGAAGAGAATCTAGCCGTCGGTTTTGTGACCTAAATCTCGAGTCAATTGGTGGATTTCTTCTTCTCACCAAGAAGTTGAATCAGATGGAAAATATATAGCCACCATGTAATAAAACAATTCTATAAAACGTAAATAAATCTTCAAAAACAAATTTATAGCAATGTCAAAAAAAAACTTTGATAATATTCTATTAAAATACAAATATGTCCCAACTAGAACATCAAATACTTTGTCATCAAAACAAAACAAATCAAATTTAACGGAAAATAACTATATCACTTCATAAAAACAAATCTCTCACTACTATATGTTAATAATTTACTTTTGGAGTTCTTTCTTTATGATTTCTTGGTCCAAAATCTCATCCCCTTCTCTAGTGTCCCTTTTCAATTACCTACATGTTGCTTTAACCTTTAGGATCAGTCATTACAAATTCGGAATGATTAACTATCATCAATATCAAATTTGAAATTGGTACATGGCCTGGAATACTCTAATTAAAATTGAATTTGAAACTAAATTATAGAGCATGTACGAGTGAGAGATTGCTACTATCTAACTAACAGCTCTGGTTGACAAAAAATAATAAGTTGACCAAAATAAAAAATACAAATAAAAACAAACTCTAATAAAATATTCTCTTAGTTTAAATTTTAATTGATATCTAAGGTATTTACACATACATTAATAAATCATTTAATTTTATATTTTTTCTATACAAAAATATCATCTATTATCTACTTAACTAAAATCTAACCAATAATAAATCAATCTAATAATATAAACAGTTAAAATAATTAAAACTTAGTAAAATTAACCTTGAAACAAAAAAAAAATTGAACTTAAACATTACTTATTTTAAAACTAGTAAAATATCCAACGACCGATTTCTTAATTAATTTGTTGGGTCACTTATTGTTCAATTTATTTTAACTAGAATCGTGACCACGCCATGCGTGGGATGAACTATTCATATTTTATATATTTTTAATATTTTCTATTTTTAATAATTGTCAATTTGATTTTTTTATAAATAAAAATATTTGATATTAAATAATTTATTCATTTGGTTTATTTACCAAATTAGATAAACAAACCAAAAATTGTAACTTTGATGTCGATTAAATCATACCTCCGATTTATAGTTCAACATTATAAACATATAAACTTATTTATAGAACTGCTTAATATTATTTTATTATTTTACTATTTTATTATTTTTTAGTCGATGTCCGAATTTTTAAAAATACGATTTTTCATAAGTAAAGTATTTCATACCCGTTTTGAAAAATTAAAAGCACATAAGACTCCAAAAATCTTTGTTTTTATATTATATGAATTATATTTGTATATAAGAAAAATATCAGTTTAATATAAANTAAAAGCACATAAGACTCCAAAAATCTTTGTTTTTATATTATAT
>OVAU01001173.1:0-15840 GCA_900406315.1 Biscutella laevigata subsp. laevigata
AGGTAAATGTGGCCTATTTCAACAATTATTTCAAAAATTAATTAGACATATTATAATAATATTAATCACATTCCTAAAACACATTATTAAAACATACTAAAACACATTAAAAGTACTAATAAAATCTTGGGACAAGATCATTGCAGTAAAGACAAACTCTGAAATGTTTGTAGAGGAAAGTTTTGTCATCATAAGGTAATCTTGGGGACAAGAACATTGCAGTATACAACTCGAAAGTATCGATCCACATGTTGATACAGTTGAGTTTTCATGAATAACCCAACCTCTCTGTTCTCGGTTCTCGCTTGTCCAAACGTGTAAACTCCAAGCAACTTCTTCATCATCTCTGTCTCTTCTTTCAACACTAGTATTGTAGGAAACAGTACTCGCTAGCATATGTGGGAGATTCTTCTGATTATTCTCTTCCTTAGAGGATTGTACTAAGAGATGGTTATGGAAAGTATAAGTGTTGTCTCTATTACCTAAACCCATTGCTTCGATGAAACCCATGTGAAGCTTTCCCACACTGGGGATTTCATACCATGAATAGTCAAAATCAGTTCCCCAATCATCTGCAACAAATGGCTCAGTATCTCTGAAGCTAATCATTATCAAGTTTGCATCTTTCTGCTTATCTGTAAGTATAAAAACTTGTGTAGCCATTTGCTGCTGAAAATCTGCAAAGACAAGTAAGCAAAACTACCAAATCAACCAATGTTAAAGACTTAAATCATGTTATCTAATTCTCACCATTCCAACAATCGAAGAACTCAACCAGATTCATCTGCAGACACAAGGAAATAACAACTTCATAAAGTTGGAAACTTTTCTCATAAAAGTTTATGTGTCTTAATTAACTTGCCTTCGAATGGACATTAACGACGTTTTCAACAACCTTAGCGTTCTCATACCCAAGCTTCGAAGCCATCACACACAAATCCATAAGCTGACGACTTCCCAGTTCAATCCTAACACTTACAGAGTTAACCGAGTCTATGTTCGTCAACTGTTCGACGAAATTCGAGCTCTTGTACAACTCAATTCGCCCATCAAGTTGCCCAACTGTACTGATAAACGTCACAGTTCCTCTTTCTGGCATGCCAAATTTTGCTGGCAAACAGTAAAAACCAACCGAAGTACACAAACTTGTTTCCGTAGAAGTTTGCAATTTCACTTGAAATTACCTTGGATTAACCGGAGAAGTAAACCGAAGAAGCCACCATTCGAAGACAAGAGATTGAGGAAGAAGTCGGCTAAGAAACCTGTGTATTACGGAGAAGTCCGATAATCGCCGAGCAATCGCCGTCGTCCGTGTCGAGTCTTCATTTTCTTTTGTTTGCAAGACACTCGGCTTCTCGTGGAAGAGATATGATCTTCACTTGTCGCCTCCGATCGCGATGCCTCTGAAATTGTTTTTCTCTACTTTTCTTCGTAATGAACGAGAGAGACGCAATCCATGACTGATTTTTCTCTTCATCTATCTCACTTCCAATGGAATCTTGCCACGTGGAGGTTTAGAACCGATTCTAAAAATCTTTGAACAAGAACCGTTTCTTGCTACTCATTTCTTTTTTCTTTTTTTTTTTACCCAAATATTAAGCTAAAGAACTCCTTAATATCCCGCAATGGAGATGGTCTAAGAATTTTAATGTACAATGTTTTGGGTCCATCATAATACATTATTATATACTTTTATTTTGGGTCCATCGTAATATATTAAAATTATGTTCATCGTATCTTGGCTCTATCGTATTTTGGGTCCATCGTAATATATTAAGATTTGGGCATCCAATTCAGATGACCCAAAATACATTACGATGTACATTTAAAGTATGACATGAAAGATTTGGGCATCCAATTCAGTTATGATGAGAAGAATTGTGCAATTATTCAAATGGACACCCATTGAAAAATAAAAGATTTTTTCAATCGAGAAAGATTTCATATAATACATTTTCTTAAGAAAAACTTATTTTTCGGTCTTCACCAACTAAAATTGGAATGAATGTCCACACTTTTTAGAAAGAATAAATGGTGGATATATGTGGACTTATACATCCAATGTGTGGATTAATTTGATATTTTATGGTATTAGTTAACGCATCTAGTAGATGATCACATGTACTCGACATTTGGTTTTTTTGCAAAATTGATTGCCCAAATTATTAAGTTAAGAACACAATAATGTTATAAAGAAAATCAGGCTTGATAACGCTGGTGAGTTCACTTCCCGATATTGTAATGATTATTGTTTATCAAGGAGAATCAATGTTGAATATTATGTTGCTCATGTTCTTACGCAAAAAGGCATGTCCGAGTCTTTCATTAAAATATTACAACTCATTGCAAGGCCATTAATATTGAGAATGATTCTCCCAATTTCACTATGGGACATGACATATTGCATGTTGAAGCTCTGGTCTAGATACAACCAAGTGCATAAATGAATTTCTCCCATTTCAATTAATATTTTAGCAGAGGCGAAATGTATCTCATCTCCGTGTTTTTAGGAAGTGTGTTTTATGTTCCTATTTTCCTACCGCAAAAACGAAAATGAGAGCACAAAGGACATTGAGAATGTATAGAGAATATACGTCACCAAGTCTCATTAAACCGCAAACTGGTGATTTTTTACGGAACGTTTTGCCAATTGTTTCTTTAATTAAGATGAATTTCTAGCGTTAGGGGAGGAAATAATCAAGTATTAAAAGATATTACATGGCACACACCATATTTTTGTTGCATCTTGATCCCCCTACAAATCAAAGAGAACCACTACAAGAAAACATGCGATTAGCGACTACAATGAGCGACTCCGATGGGGGTAGCTAAATTGAGCGACTACTTTGCCATTACATAGCCAGTGTTGAAGGACTACTGACACAAAGTCGCTAAATAGTCCTCAAAGAGCGACTACTACATGGTAGTAGCTCTTTTAGCCACTACATTGCAACGATATGTCAGGAGTGGCAAATTTTAGCCAATACTTAAAGACTAAATAGTGTAGTCGTGGATACCGAGTCGCTCATGGAGTCGCAAACTTGCTGTAGTGGCACCAGAGTCGCACTTTTAGCTACTTATGTGCCACTACGGTTAAGGTGTTGCAACGTAGTCGCTCAAGGGTTGCAAAATTTTGGTTATAGCACATTTAAAATTTGGGTGGATTGTTGTACCAAATAAGGGCCACTCTTTTCTAGTTGCACTTGTAGTCACTGCTTTTCCCTATATAATGACCCATGAGCTCCATAATTTGTATATGAAAGAAATTGAGTAAAAAAAAAGAGTAATGACAAATCCTTATAATAAAATTGAATTCGAGGAGCGAATGTACCGAAGAATGGATGAGGAAACGAAGAACATTGTCGCCGACTTTTATGCGGGAGTTGCAGAATTCATGAACATGGCAAACAATCGGTCAATTGCGCAAAGTAGTGGGGGTAAGTTTTACAATTCTTGTGTTAGTTTGCAATAACAAAAAATTTCTGCCGTGACCTAAAGTTTGGAAACATTTGTTAAGTAGATGATTTATGCCTAATTATTATGTTTAGTATAGACATGAGGAGAAATTGAATGTTGATTTAGGAACAAGTTATAATTATTATGTCAATACTGATCAACTAAGTCGTAGTGATAGTCAAGAAGATGTGGGTAATAATATGGATGATAGATATGTGGAGATGGTTCATGATGCATTTAATGAAAATTTGACCTTTGATAACCAAGAAGATCAGATTAATGATCTCGGTAATCATCAAAACCGAGTAGAACCAAACGAGGATGAACGTCCAAATGAGGAGAAATGGATTTTTTTCAATATGTTGGAAGTAGCAAAAAATCCATTATATGATGATTGTGATGAAGGGGACTCACAATTATTTAGAGCGGCTGAGCACATGAATTTGAAGGTAGATTTTAATATGACCGAGAAATGCGTATAGCGGCTCAGTACACAATTTCTGAAAGGGAAACACGCAATGGATGTTTACCCACATGAAACTCTAACTAGTGCGCAAGTTTACTACGAGAGAATTATGCAAGTTAATCCGCAGAAAAAAAATTGAATGGGGTGGGAACGGTCACGAGGTAAAGAAGCCGGGATATGGTAAGACGCATAATTGGCACATTGAAAGCATCTTCTGGGAGTTGCCATATTGGGCGGACTTAAATCTACGACATAATTTGGATGTCATGCATATAGAGAAGAATTTCTTTGATAACATCTTGCACACTTTGATGAATGACGACATATCAAAAGACACAAAGAATTCAAGAAAGGATTTGGAACAATTCTGAAAAGAGTTGCCTCTAGATTCTCGTGAAAGAGCTATTTTTCTTATATGGCGATGCCGAAGTTGCCAAGGAACGATTATTGGAAGGTGTCAAAAATAAGGTTAGATTCCCAGATGGATATGAGCCAGACCTAGCTACTTGTGTAGATATGGACAGAGGGAAGTTTTCAGGCATGAAGAGTCATGATTGTCATGTATTCATGGAGCGGTTGCTTCCGTTTATTTTGGAGTTCCTCGACCACCCACCCGACCATACCTCCTTCGTTGCTGCAGCCACCCGTAGCCGCACTTCCGACCAATTCTCGACGGAATTAGGAACACGGACCCCGGGATTTGTTTTTTTTTTTTAACTTAAAACTCATGTTTAATATTTGTATTTTTAGTTTAAATATTATTTTTTATTTCATTTTAATTTTTATATTTAATTTTAATTTTTATTAATTATAAAAAATGCAAAACTGGTTTGGTGTGATAATTGACAAAGGCGTCGCTCTTTCGGGGCTTATGAGTGACTATAGTGCGACTCCCCTAAGCATCTACATAGCCACATATTAGCCACACCGTTATGATAATTGAGACGTTGCAACAGAGTCGCAGAAAAAGAGCGACTTCGTTGCAACGTCTGCCTGGAGCGACTGCGTTGCAACGTTTGGTTGGAGCGACTCCATTGCAAATATGAGTGAGGTTTGCAAAGAAAACTTCCAAAGTTACACATGAGTCGCTTATTTTGTGCGACTCCTCAAGCACTATATCTAGCCACTCATTTGGTAGTAGTCTTAGTGTGGCAAACATGTGCTACGGCGTTGACTAGTTGCTAAAGAGTAGCACATCAAAGCGACTCCGTTGCAACGCCGAAGTTATTGGGACTTAGCCTGTAGTCGTTTTCCGTAGTCGCTTAAGTGCGACTTCTGCAGGTCCGACTATTATACAACTTCTCTGATTAGGGACTATAAATGAGCAACTACGATAAGGAGTCGCTCCTAGAACGAAAAAATTCTATAAGCGACTCC
The DNA here is from genome assembly GCA_900406315.1 of Biscutella laevigata subsp. laevigata. Taxonomy (NCBI): domain Eukaryota; kingdom Viridiplantae; phylum Streptophyta; class Magnoliopsida; order Brassicales; family Brassicaceae; genus Biscutella; species Biscutella laevigata. The sequence goes on from OVAU01001173.1 coordinate 5,300, forward strand.
TGAGTGACGTCCGGCGTAGTCGCAATTCCCTTGTTTCCTTGTAGTGAACTAGAAATTCAGAAAATTGTGCATTGTAAAATTGGCAAATCAATCTCCATATACATTTACAAATATTAATACTATGACAAAATCATATATCCTTGTGTTAATGCCCCATATAGAATTAATATTTGAGAAGAACAAGTTAATGAACATAAGGTTCAGTTAAAAAGGGGGAGGCCAATGGGCTGAAAAAGATAAAAATCGCCGAAAGAAAAAGAACCTGGGAGAACAAAATGAAAATATTCCAGAAGAACTTTTTAAAGAAAAATGTCTAAAAGATAAAGATGAAAATTTATAGAAGAAGGATATAAACAGAATCTCCCAGAAAATTGAATATGATAAAGAGAATCTTTTAGAAAAAGTGTATGATCCTGAAAAATATAAGCTTTCAATCCAAATTGGACAATGTCACATGTGATTTGCTTCCCAAAGGGGATGAGAGGTCACGAGTTCGAGTGCCGGTGTGGGAAGGGGATGATTTTATAGACATGTAAGCATAATCTTCCAGAAAAAATGAGAAATGAAACCAATCGTATGTAAATAGGATTTTGTGAAAAAAAGAATTGAAAGCAATGAATGTAACTCTTAAAATAGAAATACCTTCCAGAAGGGTTAACGGTACAGAAAATGGATGGACTAGGAGTTTGACATGTGAATATGAAATCTAACAATAAGATTAAATAAAGTGAGATTCAAATCGAGATGAATAGATCGAAAGTCATATCATCTCGATGAGGAAAATATGAGAAACTCACTTTAGAAAGATATTGAAGATTATGTGTCCTCTTATAGATGAATTTTGATCCTTAATAAAATTTAGTTGATTGCAAAACTTTTGAATGGTTGGACATGAATATAAAGTTCATATTTTTAAAAAGAAACTATTCAAAACATGTCGCAAATGAAATACAAGAAGCATTAACAATGAATACAAATAGTTGTGAGTTTGAAAAAATGAACTATCAAATCCTCATAAAAATCAATTTGCACCTGATGTTCAAAAGATAATTAATATACAAAATGTCTTCACTCGACTGCCAGACATACGAATGATCTTTAAGAGAAAAATCTCCTACTCCAATTGGAAACGATTAAAAGATAAACTAGAAAACATTAAAGTCTACGTGAGAGACTACTTTGGTTCTAAGAATAAAAATCCTCGAAAAAATAAAATAAAAGGAGCAATACAAATATTTATTGAAAAAGGATAATCCCCCAAAGAGGTTATTGACTTTGATAAATAATAAAATCAGGTACCTGAATGAGATAATAAAAATGATAAAGATTAAACATGTCACTGAAACCAAAGAACCAAAGAAATATAATTGTCGACAAGATAAATAATTAGCGCGTTATGTAAATGAGGATTACTATGAAACTACCTCTGTGAATGAGTGTAGAAGAGGTAAATATTTGGCCAAATATGATTAAGAGACTCTCAAGTCTATGTTAAGCCCGTATGAAAATGTAAACATTGAACCAGAAGTTCAAGTATAAACATGTGTGAATTTCAAGGAAATAAAGTGAATTTTGGTATATCTGGCAAAATATACATGACTTGGGTAACGTCTTATGGATTCAACAATCCATAAAGAATAAATCCATGAAAGATTAAATGATATCAAAATTATGTTCCCGGGAACCTTACTAAGTTGTGATTGTCTTGTAAACATCACTTTAACTCTTGAAGAGTTATGTTAAATCATATAATATTCAACAAAATTGTTGAGATAAACGACCTTGGAAAGAGATATTATTTTTAGGGATACTATGGACCAGAAGTATAGATATAAAGCTCGATTAGTTGCTCAAGATTTTTCTCAAAGATCGGAAATGAATTTTGAAGGGACATATTCTCCAGTAATGAATGTAGTCACATTTAGATACTTGATGAGTTTGTTGGTCTAAGAATCTAGAAATGTATCTTATTGCATATTTATGTGGATCACTTAATAATATGAAAATTCCAGAAGGATTTGACGTCCCCGAGAAATCCATATTACAAGAGGATCTATGGAAATATATTCAGTCAAATTACAACGATCACTTTACGAAATAAAGAGGATATATTAACAATGTGATTTACACTTGCGTTTTTATTAAGAAATCCTCAAATGGATTTTTCATCATTGTTGTTTATGTCAATGACTTAATATAACTGGGACTCACAAGGAGATTGATGATGCNATAAAGAGGATATATTAACAATGTGATTTACACTTGCGTTTTTATTAAGAAATCCTCAAATGGATTTTTCATCATTGTTGTTTATGTCAATGACTTAATATAACTGGGACTCACAAGGAGATTGATGATGCAAGAGCTCATATGAAAGAAAACTTTGAAATGAAAGATCTTGGAAAGACAAAAGTGTCTCAGAATCGAAATTTAGCATCTTAAAGATGGAATATTTGTGCATCAATCTAATTACATCAAAATGGTGTTTTCTCGTTTTAGTATGAATAAAGCAGCTCCTTTGAATACCCCGATGGTTAATAGATCACTCGATATTAATAATGATCCATTTCAGCCTTGTGAGGATAATAAGGAACGCTTAGGTCGTAAAATACCTTATATGAGAGCAATTGGTGCACTAATGTATCTTGCAAAATTATAATAGGCCGAATATAGTTTTTGTTATTAATCTACTTGCAAGATACAATTCGTCTACAAGGTACAGTTGATTTAGAATTATTTTATTGCAGAAACTCTGTTTTTGGTATAGTTGGCTTTGCAGATGCATGATATTTATCAGATCCATATGAAACTCGGTCTCAAAACAAAACAATTGCACTTCATGAGGCATATAGAGAATATGTTTGGCTAAAAGTCATAGACTCATCACATCCAAGAAGCAAGTGGTCTTCGTATCAATGAGGAACAAACAATATTATTTGAAGATAATGCCGCTTGTGTCGCCCAACTCAAAGAAGTTTACATCAAGAGTGATCAAACAAAGCATACTCCACCAAGGTTCTTCTCATACATCAAAGAGTTCGAAAAAGCAAGGACATAAGCGTGCGATACATCCGCTCGAGTGAAAACGCAGCCGATCTATTCAAAAAGTCCCTTTCTCCCCGGGGGGGGGGGGGGTTTAAAAAACNACCCATTTATGGTGATGAATACTCAAGGAGGAGTGTGTTAAAGTGATTATTCATCACTCTTTTTGACATGTCTGATTGCATGTGAAAGAGTTATAAGTGTCATTTGAGATGACACTAATCTTTATTTTATATCAAACACCTAAGTGATGAGGTGTTCTCTTTCATTTAGTTTATTCTCATATAAATATGATAGATGTCTAACATGTGTAATCACAGTAAGATATCAATCAAAAAGTTTTCTCATTATTCTCAAATCATTTCCAAATCAAATCTCTCTCATTTCCATAAAGAAAATGTTTTTTACATAAATATATACACAAATATATAAATATATATATACACAAATATATATATATATATATACACAATTATATATATTATTATAATAGTTTTATAACATTTTAATATTTGTTATCTTTACTGTTGTTTTTATGATCGTTTTTGTAATTTGAAGGATTGAGAAAAGAACTGTGCTAAGTCGCTAACCTTGTCTATAATAACTTGTATGGAATGACAAAACGAGAAGATTAGTGTAGATGAAGCGCTAACCTTGTCTATAATAACTTGTATGGAATGACAAAACGTGAAGATTAGTGAAGATGAAGATGATAGAAAATCCGGAAGATTGACTTTCTTTCCAATATGAGATCAACATATTTTATGATCTACAAAGTATATTTAATGAATTTAGTTTGTCTTTGATATTTCATAGTCTAAATATCTTTGTCGATGCTCTTACAAAAGAGGTTCAAGCTCCATAAATTTTATATTTCCATGTAAATCAAAATATGTTGGTTTGAGAGAATTCTCAAAGCCATCATTAAACTAATAATCTTGATTTAATATATGAGTTTTGTTCAAAATGACCTTTTTATTCATCTTCACGCTTTAGAATTATAAATACTTTGGAAAAAACTTCAACCATAATGGTAGCTTTTTGGTGTTTTATTATTTAGCTTTTAAATTGATTTTGCTATTCTAATAATATTATTCATCTGACATACTAGAATCTATAATGTGAAGTTATTGGAGATTTTCGTTTCTTATACTAATATACTCAATATTGGATCAGTAAAAATACATGGAAAACTTGAAAATCTTTACTAAAGTATGTTTTATCGCCTAAGTTTTCCTAGTTTCCTATTTTTTCACAACTCAAGACTTATTTTCAATTTCTTTTAATTAATCATAAAAAGGAAAGGCTTTCTTAGGGCTTTAACAGTGGCTAAAATTTACGTATAATGTATAACTAGAATTTTATCCGCATGATATGCGGGATAGTTTTTCCAAATTATATTGCGATATTTTTAATTTTGTAATTTTTATTTATATATGTGATATATAATTAATCTTGTATTTTAAATTTGTAATTATATAAAATTAAAATAATTTAGAACAATGCATTTTGGTATTGAATAATTATATTAGTTGGTAAGATTAATTGTTCATTTTTTAGTCGGTGAAAATGTCGATAAAGAAATACATGTATATTTAGTTTTACCCGAATCTTTTATGCTCTTTAAATTGATACATATATATTAAAAACCTTTATAAAATTTTAATTGGTTTTTTGATAAGTATTGTTTAAAAATACGTTTCTAATTAAGAATATAAATCTTTTTAAATATTTAAATGTTTTATGATTATATTATTTAGAAACATTTCTATAAAAAGATAAATACAATATTAAGTTTCTAATTAAGAATATAAAATTTTTGTAAAAATTTAAATGCCTTATGACTATATTTTTTAAAACATTTATAAATAAAAAGATAATAGAATATTAAAATAATTTTATTTATTTATATTATTTTACAAAATAATTATAATATATTTATATATGTTTAAATATAAATGTATTTATATAAAAAATCGTCTATATAAAATTAATTTGTACTTATTTTCAAATATACCAAAGAATATTTTTTAGAGATATTTTTACATTGTAAGTATTAAATCTTAAAAAAATAATCTTAAACCTAGATATGCTGTTCACCATGTTTTTATTCAAATTATAGATCGACATAATATATTAGTTTGATTTGAAAATTTAAATGATCCTAAAAAGTAGCCCTTTGTTTGTTAGAAAATATAATACGATCCTAAGAAATAGTCGTTTGTTTGTTAGAAAATATAATACGTATAATTTGAAAATATATTTGGGATTTAATCGAAAAATACAATAGGAATAATTTATAAATATTTTTGAGATTTAAAATTTAAATGATACTAAGAAATATTCATAGTTTGTTACAAAATGTAATAGGTTTAATTTAAATTCAAATATATTCTTTCATTATTTAATTAGTATCATTATTTTATTGAATATTTTTATTTAATATCTTAGTTAGTTGGTTAAAGTTATATTAAATTTATGCTATCTTAGGAAATAGTCCACTATGGTTTACTTGTGATAGATTTATTCTGTTTTAATAGAATGAATGTATGATTTGAAATCCATATTCTTCGACAGTGTATATCTTGTTTTGCTCTTGTTTTTTTTCCTTTGTTTAAATTGATTAGTATAAAGATGCAATTTCATGATAAGTTTCAGATTTTGGATACTTAGTGACTGAAGTGTAATCAACAAAATCACAAAAATCATCTTATCAGTAAAAAATTCAATGAGGAAAAGTATTTGTATTCGGTTAACAAAAATGTATGTAGAAATATTTTTGGTTTGTAATCGTCGCTCATTTGGAAAGTATTTTAGTTTGTACTGTAAAGAAGTCTTATGAATAATTTGTCAATTTTATAGACTAGTTATTGATTTTGATTTATAGACAATTTTATATTTCCAATCACCTTTCCAAAACAAATAAAGCATTAAAATTTTTTATGATCCATGTGACCATATATATGACACGATATCAATTACAAATTTTCCACAAAACATAACTATTGTTGGACCCAGAAATAATCACAAGGAAAATACGATATATTTCAAACGTTAAATCGAATTCAAACACAAACAAGATGTTAGGGTTAATATAAACAATGAGCGGAAGTTAGATTGCTTAAAGTAATTATTGAAAATAAAGGGCTGAAATGTAAATAGTTAGTTGTTAGTTGCGCAAATCGACATCGGTCGCAAGCGCTAATATTAGCAAAGTGCGGAAAATGAGTGCAAGTAAGTAAATACGCATAAAATAAGACATAACGAAAAGAAGACAGAGAGTTTCGACAAAGGGAAGTCAAGCTGGTCAATATTTTATATCATCAATCGTTCGGCGAACTGCAAGCTACGTGTTCGACGTCGAGTCACAAGATCGAAATACAAACGAGGTCGGATGCGAGCCTCTTAAACAACACTAAAGTCTCTACAATATGTCAATTTTAGCGAACTCTCTCACGATTTACTCTCTTCTCTTAAGGTTGGACATTGTTCTCTATTTATGGGCCGTGGGCTCCTCCTCCACATTACATATGCCTTTTGAGGCCTTTTTTACCCGGGGTGGTCTACGATTTCCGCTCCCTCGAGGTCTTTTTAACTATTGCTTTAAGCGCAGAATTGTCTACTCGCAACTTACAGACTTTGGTACATTCTTTGGTCGCCTTATTGTCTCTGGGCAATGCTAATGAGTCCGATATAAGTGTTAGACGTATCGAGGCAACTACCTCTTTCCAATTGTCTTTCGGGATCCCCGACGGTTTTGATATCAGGATCATGGATGTTTATAATTTCGACAGAGATTTCCCTGCCGAGGATGCGGGATAGCGCGATTGTTACTTCTTCATTGACCAGGAATTCTTGACAGGCCTTACTTGGAATGGCGTGTATAGATCTGATTGGGCGAGATCTGACATAACCTTCCTTCATGAATGGACCAACTTGAAGAGATCTATCTTTTAGCTATGGAGAAGCTAAAAGATTCAATCTTGGATTTTGGTGTTGTGGAGCTCCAAAGGCAGTGAGACTTCTTGGGGATCTTCTATGGTGAAAACGAGGGGGTGTTGATGAAGAAGACTCGTCGAAAATCGGAAAGGAGAAAGAATGTTGGATGATGAGAAAATTGACAGCAGCTATGGTGGAGATGGACAGCAGCTATGGTGGGGAGGGTGAGGGTTCAACCATGATAGAATAATGCACGAAATGAGGTGAAATGATGGGGTGACTAGAGACCACAAGGTTGTGATGAAGCCTTGATACACTCTCACTCTTAGATATGACACACTAAAACGGCTTCCAAAGGATATTACACACCTTTAGAGATGAACTTCCATTAGAGATAAACCTTCTTTTAGCTAAATAATGCCAAAAGAGGCAACAAAGGTACATGAATCAAATCCAAAGGAGTAAGTGGCACATAACCATAAACAATCTCAAATGGTGAGTACTTGGTAGTAGAATGCTTAGCATTGTTATAAGTAAATTCAACATGAGACAAACATTCTTCCCAAGATTTGAAGTTCTTTATCAAAGCTCTAAGAAGCATGATCATAGTTCTATTAAAAACTTCAGTTTGACCATCAATTTAAGGATGAGAAGTAGTAGAAAAGAGCAACTTAGTTTCAAGTCTATTCCATAAAGTTCACCAAACGTGGCTCAAGAACTTAGTACCCCTATCCGAAACCATTGTCTTAGGCATGCAATGCAGCTTAACTACTTCTCTAAAGAACAAATTAGCATTATGAGATGCATCATAAGTTTTGTGACATGGTATAAAGTTTTCCATCTTGGAAAACCTATCAACAACTACAAAGATAGAGTCACAACCAATCTTAGTTGTAGAAAAACCAAGCACAAAATCCAAAGATACATCATGTCAAGGGTGAGAAGCTATAGGAAGAGGGGTATACAAACCGAGAGGCTGAGCGTTAGCTTTAGCCTGTTTACATTTCAGACATTGTGAGCAAATCTTCTCCACATCGTTCTTCAAGTGTGGCCAAAATAAATGGTGTTGAGATACCTTCATGGTCTTGTCCACTCCAAAATGTCTCATCAAGCTGCCATTATGGGCTTCCCTGAGCAACAATTCTTGAACAAAACCATTAGGTACACACAATCTGTTCTTAAAGAACATATAATGATCAAGTCTATGATAATGATCTAAGGCACGTGATACATATTCAGTATAGACATCCTTAAAATAAGAATCACTAGCATATAAATCCTCCAATTCATCAAAGCCTAGAAGTCTAGCATTCAAGCTAGAGAGAAGAGTGTACCTCCGGGACAATGCGTCAGCTACCACATTGTCCTTACCTTTCTTGTAAGTGATCACATAGGGGAATGTCTCAATGAATTCCACCCACCTAACATGCATTTTGTTGAGATTGTGTTGACTCTTAAGATGCTTGAGAGATTCATGATCGGAATGGATTACAAACTCTTTCGGCCAAATATAGTGTTGCCAAGTCTTCAAAACTCAGACTAAGGCATACAACTCCTTATCATATGTAGGATAATTAAGAGTGGCTCCTCACTAAAGAAGGCAATCAGTTTCCTTTCTTGCATAAGGACCGCCTACTCTGGAAGCATCACATTCGATCTCAAATGTCTTAGTCAAATTCGAGAGCATAAGTAGTGGGGTGTGAGTAAGCTTGTCTTTAAGGGTTTGGAAAGCATCCGCTTGGGCAGTACCCCAATTGAAACCCACTTCTTTCTTGATCACTTCGGTGAGAGGTGCTGCTAGAGTGCTAGAGTCTTTAATGAACAGCCTATAAAAACCGGCCAATCAGTGAAAGCTCCTCACTTCACTCACGGTCTTGGGGCTTGGCCACTCCTTGATAGCCAACTAGAAAGACTAGGTTATCCGTACAAAATGTGCATTTGGAAATGTTTGNTTCACCTTCTCCTCGTCCACCCTAACACCTTCTGCACTCACGGAAAAACCTAGAAAGACTAGGTTATCCGTACAAAATGTGCATTTGGAAATGTTTGCATACAATTGTTCCTGTCTAAGAACACCTAAAACCGAATATATNAACTAGAAAGACTAGGTTATCCGTACAAAATGTGCATTTGGAAATGTTTGCATACAATTGTTCCTGTCTAAGAACACCTAAAACCGAATATATATGACATATATGATCACTTAGGCATTTTCTATATACAAGAATATCATAAAAATAAACCACAACAAAAAACCAATAAACTTCCTAAGCACATGATTCACCAATCTCATGAAAGTACTAGGTGCATTAGTTGAACCGAAAGGCATAACTAGCCACTCATATAGACCATGCTTAGTTTTAAAGGTTGTTTTCCATTCATCACCCTCCTTCATCCTACTTTGGTGATAGCCACTTTTCAAGTATATCTTAGAAAAGATAATAGAACCATGAAATTCATCATGCATATATGTATGTGATGTCGATACTTCATTGTAATGCTATATATGGCACGACAATCCATACACATGCGCCAAGAACCGTCTTTCTTGGGCACTAGGAGCACGGGAACGGTGCATGGGCTCATGCTCTCCCTAATGTGGCCCTTGCTAAGGAGCTCTTCCACTTGTCTTTGGAGCTCCTTGGTCTCCACGGGATTGTTCCTATATGTTGGACGGTTTGGAAGAGTGGCTTCGGGCACAAAGTAAATCTGGTGCTCAATACCTCTCATAGGTGGTAAACCCTTGGACTCATCACCTAGAAATACATCTCTAAACTTGTGCAAGAGATCCTTAAGTTCACTCGGATGCTCCGGTGAAGGGTTAGTCAAGCCACTAATGGCTTCTTTGTAAACAAAGAGTAAAAGAGATTGCCTAGAGTAAAGGGCTTTCCTTACAGTGCTAGTGTTAAAAGGAAGTGAGATGACTTGGTTGGTTTATCATCCTTCTTCTTTAGATGAATCTGATCTTGAGAGACCTCTTGAGGTGACATATGTACTAGAGTTATCTTCTTTTCTTTATACTCAAACGAGTGCTTGTTTGTGTAACCATTGTGAATAACGCTTCTATCAAATTGACATGGCCTTCCCATGAGTATGTGGCCAGCCTCCATGGTTAATACATCATAAACCACCTCGTCTTCATACTTCCCAATACTGATTGCAACTGTCACTTGAAGTAGTCACTTTCATATCTCCTTCATCGTTGAGCCATTGAAGCTTGTATGGCTTCAAATGCTTCCTAGTCTCAAGATTGATCTTCTTTACCATGGTAGCACTTGTTACATTCGTGCAACTTCCTCTATCTATGATAAGGCTACGCACCTTCTTGTTCACTAAGCAACAAGTGTGAAACAAGTTCTCCCTTTGAGCCTTTGCATCTTCCTTAGGCAACACATGCAAAGCTCTTCGAGTGACCAACAACTCTCCATGGGCAGCCTCTTCTTCATACTCCTCAGTGGAGTCTTTCTCAATATCTTGGACAACCTCTTCATCCTCTGAAATGTACTCTCCATCATCAATAAGAACCATAACCCGCTTGTTGATGCATTCATTAGCATAAT
>OVAU01001174.1:0-14214 GCA_900406315.1 Biscutella laevigata subsp. laevigata
ACTCATCAGTAGCAGCAGGGATAGACAAAATACTGTTATCAAGTAAGTGCATATGTGTTGAAGGATTGTGGTTACTACTGTATAAAGAAGGTTGTACTAGAGCATACTTGCAGTATTAAAACCCGGAGTCAGTACACTAAGTTGGCTAACCATAGAGTAATAGCAGCAATGTATACGCCTAAGTTTATTACTAAGGAATTCGGACCACGACCCATGGATCTACAACAGCTATTGCTTGAGGAATTGAGAGTTCTTAGTTCATATAGTAAGTGTTGGAGGGCGAGAGAAGCAGCAAACGCAGAGAACCAAGGTACAGAGGAGGATTTTTTTTTGAATCTATTCCAGTATTTGCATATGTTGAAATTAGCAAATCCAGGGAGAGTGGCAGATGTGGAAACTGAGGATGATGGTTTAGGTGGGGAGCGTTTTTTCTATATGTTCCTTTCGTTTCAGGCATAAATGAAGGGGTTTAAGTATTTAAGACGAGTGATTGTTCTTGATGGCGCACATTTAGGTGGGAAATACCAGGGTGTGTTGCTAACCGCTAGTGGACAAGATGCAAACTTTCAGGTTTTTCTTCTTGCATTTGGCATAGTTGACAGCGAGAATGAGGCAGCTTGGACTTGGTTCTTGACTAAAGTCCGCAGCATAATTGCTGACAGTCCAACAATAGCCATTATTTCAGATCGGGCTAGATCATTACTTAAAGCTTTCAAAGCTGTTTATCCACTTGCACGGCATGGAGCATGCATTGTACATTTAGCGAGGAACATTGTTACAGAGTTTAAGAGCAAAGGGTTAGCAAATATGGCCATTAAAGCCGCTTGTTGTCACAAGATCTCTGCATTTAAGATAGAGTTTGATAAAATTGAGAAGCAAAATGGGGTGTATGCTAAATACTTGAGAGATGCTGGGTTTGTTACTTGGACAAGGGCATATTTTCCTGGGGAGCGATACAATCTAATGACAAGTAACATTGCTGAGTCGTTTAACAATGCTCTTAGAAAGGGTCGTAACTCACCAATAATAGAACTGCTCATGTTTATCCAATCAATGTTGACACGTTGGTTTAGTGGTAGGAGTAAGATAGCTGAAGCTCATGGCGGACTTGTCACACCACAAGTAGATAAGGTGATAACCACCAACCTGAAGTATGCTAAAGGTAGTCGAGTAACATTGATAGAAAATTGGCATTACGAAGTGATCAGACAGTTTGGAGAGAGGATCAATGTAGACTTGAAGGGCAGAAAATGTAGCTGTAAATTATATGATAATCTTCATATTCCGTGTGGTCACACATTGATAGTTGTTGGAGCTATTAGTGTGCCTTATGCCCATGTATTTTAACGAATTTTGGATACAATGTTCTTTGAATATTAGGCTTCCACTGAATTTAGATTTTGAGTTAATTTTGGGGTTTGGTGGTCGAATTTACATGGTCATGAAGAAAGAAATGTGTGTAGTCTGACATGGATCGTGAGTAGTGGTTAACATCTTGCCGTGACATGATAGCTTTTGTGGTACATCTTGTAGGTATGTTCACCAGATTTCACGACAAAAGCATGGAGAAATACCTATAAGGGTATTGTTCAACCGCATGAGAATCCTAAGGAGATAGAGATGCCAACAAAGGTGTGTAATAGGGAGATAATGTCCCCAAAGACAAAAGACCTTCAGGAAGGCCAAATGAGAAGAGGATACCTTCTACTGGAGAGCTTCGGTAATAAATAAGGTGTTTGATATGTATGCTGATTTTAGTTGTAAACATGGTATATGTTGAATTGGATTGGTTGTTGATTGCAGAGTGGTAGCAACCAAAAAGGAAGCAGTAATAGGTGTGGAAGGTGTGGAGGTGTTGGACACAATAAAAGTACTTGTAAGAACCCAATTTGATTTCTGTTTTGTTGTGTTATGGTGAAAGTTCGGAATTGGATCCTTTTGAATAGGTAGTTAACATGTTTTTTGGTTGGTTGACACTCCAAATAGCAAACATTGTTATTGGATAGCTAACTAACCAGGATGTAATTTTGGTTTTGGCAAGAGGATTGCAATACTTTTGGATAATAGGAATTTAAGACTTTGTTATCATATACTGATTGAAGACAAATGTAATAAACGTAGTAGAGTTCATATTTCTGCAATTTTTATAAAAGATTGAAGAACATATACTAGTAGACCACAAACGAAAAAGCAAAACGAGGAAACACTGAACTTAGACAAGCAAAACTATTTCTATATATACTGGGGAAGAAGAAAAAAGAAGCAGGAAGTTAAACCTGACATGGCAGACGTTGAAGAAGGAAGAACTAAAACGGAGGAAGAAACGGAGAAGAAGAAATATGGATGAGAAGGGCAATTCCGGAAACTGCTTTTAAGAGAGATATTGTTGTTGCATTTTAAGTTTCCATTTGTTGAGGTGGTTTACGATTATAGAGGTGGTTTCAGAGATCATATTTCTTTGTTGTTTTTTTTTAAAGTAAATTATAGTTATTTGAATTCGAAACCTTTCGTTGCCGTTGTGTCAGTTATGAGAGCGAAACATTTGTAACTCCCTTTTTAGTGGCAGTTGATAAATTATTCATTCCATATAGTAGAAAATTGAGTGGGCTAGAAATTATATTATTTAGACTACAACAGAAGTACAATTACGTGTTGCAAATGTTATAGGAGGTTAATTAATAAGAAATAAACAAAATTTAATCTACAACAAAAATACAGAGGAATGTTAGAAATGTTATAGGAGCTTGCCTAATCAACACTGAGAGAACACATCATCTAACAATGTTTCTAAGGCATAAGATGATGAGAAAGGCAATGAGAAATAAAAGTGCTATCAGAATCTTGGTTTGATTGTGAACTTGACGCCGTAAATCAGCGAGTTTGTACTCGCAGGCAGTTTTGGTTTGGTTGATATCCAGAATAATTTGTCGATGGGCTTCAGCTTCTTGTATAATGTTGGACTCGCATGCAATTTTTGTTTGGTTGATATCAAGAGACAATAGTCGGCGGGCTTCCACTTCTTGTAGACTGTTGGATTCAACCTCTTCTAGTAACGCCTCATCAATCCACTTAAGAAGGTGTTCATCGTCATCAACCTGGTAATTGTAACATAAGAGAACAGATAAGAGGGACAAAATGGAAAATAAAGAGCTGATTGTAATTATATTACATACAAGGTTTGCTGCTGCGAAGGCACACTTAAAGTAACGCCTATATGGATTTAACCCGGTTCTTGATGTCTTTGTGACAAGTTTCGAACCACACCAACATCTTTCTGGTATACCAAAAAAACGTCTTCTACGTAGTTGAGATGCACAGTTCAAAGGAAAGGCAGAAGTAGTCGTATTGACCTGGTTAGAAGAGGTAGTCATATTGACCTGGATAGAAATACAGCATTCAATAGATGTTATAAACCTTGAGACGAACATATGTATCTGAACAAAAAAGCTTATGTGAGGATCACAATGGTGACACGATAATGAAAAAATTAGTAAGATTGGAAATATGGCGAAACACACAGTAGTATAAATTTGTGTGTTTGACCACAAAACGATAACCACATTTATTGGAACGTATAAAGACATTAACGAGAAATCACTGCGAACACGAAAAACATTGAGAGCGAAACGACGTAAATTTGAAAACGAACACACAAAGACCATGTTGTTATCACGGATATGTTTATAATGACCATGATAGTGCGTACAAGAAATGTTTAGAGATTAAAACACAGAGACGTGTCCATTACCATGAACACACGAACAACGTAATGCGAACCCACAAAAACTACGAGAATAGCTTAAACCTCAAAATGATAAAGATTTGCAGTTCGAAGCCTAACCATAATATCGAAACATGAAATTGTAAGTGTAACAATACGATAACCACATAAATTGGAACATACACACATAAACGAGAAATCATAACCACAAATATGCAATCACGAAACATAGAGAGCGAGAGGACTTAAATTTAGAAAACGAACAAAGAGAGTCCACGTTTTATCACGGATATGTTTATAAATGACCATGATAGTGTGTACGCGAAATGTTTAACAGAATAATACATTTTTTTGTTTGACCATAAAACCCCGACCATAATAATGCTTTGTCTTTGACCATAATAATACGTTGTGTTTGACCATAATAATACGTTGTCTTTGACCATAAAAACACGACCATAATAATGCGAACCCAAAAACTGCGCGGATAGCTTAAACCTCAAAATGGTAAAGGTTTCCAGTTCGAAGCCTAACAATAATTTGGGAACATGAGACTTTTTTTTGGTAAATCGAGTATAAGTTAACGAGATGTTGAACATATTCGTGTGTGTAATGGCACAAGTGTCCATGACCACGAAAAAGCGAACATGATAATGAGAACACAAAAAACTGCGAGAATTTGCTTAACAATTGAAATGATATAGATTTCCAGTTGAAAGCATAAACAGAAGAGGTATTGCATAGCGAACATGAAGTACTATCGTTTTGTTTTGGTAACTCGTTTATAAAAGAACGGGTTGAAAGATAAATTATCAGCTTGAAAAACAAAACCGTAGAGAATAAAGGTTATAGATGAACAAAGGGAAAACAAAAATCATAATCAGAAGAGGTATTGAGGTGCTATCTCAGACACTGACCAGCAATAACAGAAAAAAACCTTGATAACGAGGGAGAGTAGGTGACGGACGATGGTAGAGAGAGATGCGAGGTGCTATATCTCAGATCGGAAGTGATGAAGAAATTTGGTATTCCAGGGGAGAATTGGTGAGGTAGATCGAGAAGTTAAGAGAGAAAACAAAGTGAAGAAGAGAGATGAACATGATGAAAAGAAAAAGTAGAGTACTTTTGTCTATCGATTAATAGAGAGGTCTAGTTTGCTTTGATCAGTTTCGTTTCGTTTGTATGTAGTTATAAGTAGTTAGTTACGTCTGGTTGAAGGGTGTTCTAGTAATAAGTCTATACAAACTTGATATTTGAACCAAAAGTGCTATAATGTACAATTTGTTTATAAAATGTGCTATCCAGTACAAATTGTTCTATTATATTTCATAAAAACTAAAAAGATTTTGTAAAACCCTAGAATTTAATATTTTTCTAGAATATTCTCTTAATTAATTACATCAAATTGAGAGATTTTATAAATCTCTAGAGTTTATATTTTGCTAAATTATGTTGATTTGGTGGATACTAGTCCATAAAATAAGAAATATTGTAAAACGATAAAAAAATTATATTTTAGGAAAATTATAGTGATTTGATGCATAAAGGTCCACAAAACTGAGTTTTGTAAAATGCTAGAATTTTATAGTTTGAGAAATTATGTTGAATTAATAATCCAAAAAAACTTGGAGATTTTCTAAAACGCTAGAATTTTGTATTTTGAGAAATTATCTTAATTTGCTCATTAATAGTCCATAAATTAGAGAATTTTGTTAAACAAAAGAATTTTATATTTTGGAAATTATGTTTATTTGGTGGATAATATTCCTTAAAATCTGGGAGATTTTGTAAAATACTAGAATTTAATATTTTCACAAATTATAGTTATATGGTGGATAATTGTCTAGAAAAACTAGAGATTTTGTAAAATTTTAGATTTTGGTATCTTCATAAATTATGCAGATTTGGTGGATGATATTCATAAAAACTGAGAGATTATGTAAAATAATAGAATTTAATAATTTGGAAATTATGCTCCTATGGTGGATAATATAGTCCACAAAGTCTAAGAGATTTTGTAAAAGAGAATAGAATTAGTAATTTTGGAAAATTATATTTATTTGGTGAATAATAGTCTTTAATACTATGAAATTTTATAAAACACAAGAATTTCATATTTTGGGAACTTATATTGATAAAATTTCAATATAAAAGTTGAGAGATTTTATCAAACGCTAGAATTTTGTATTTTCAAAAAATTATGTTGATTTGATGGATAATAGTCCATAAATACAAGTGATTTTTAAAACGCTAAAATTATGTATTTTGGAAAATTATATTGATTTGGTGGATAATAGTCAATAAACTGAGAGATATTATAAAACGCCGGATTTTTGTATTTTCAAAAATTATGTTAATATGGTGGATAATAGTCCACAGAATCTGAGAAATTTCCTAAAATGCTAGACTAATTGTTTTTTAAATTATGTTAATTTGATGAATAATAATCCAGAAAAACTGATAAATTTTGTAACTGATAAAATTTTATATTTTGGAAAGTTATGTGAATTTGATGAATAATAGTCCATAAAAAGAAAGATTGTTTAAAATGATAAAGTTTTATATTTTGGAAAATTAATATTATTTGGTGGATAATACTCCACAAAAATACAAGACTTTATAAAACGCTAAAATATTGTCTCTTCAGTAATTATGCTAGTTTGGTGGATAATATTCATAAAATACTGTAGAATTTGTATAACACTAGAATATAATATTTTTCGGAAATGATGCTCATATGGTGTATACTAGTGTATAATAACCGAGAGATTTTGTAAAATGCTAGAATTTGTGTTTTTGAAAATTATGTTGATTCAGTGGATAATAATCCACAAAAACTATAAAGTTTTGTAATACACTAGAATTACATATTTTAAGAAATTACGTTGATCTAGTGGATAATAGTCCACAAAAGCTGAGAGTTTTCAAAACGCTAGAATTTTCTATTTGGAAAATTATGCATATTTGGTTAATAATGGTTCACAAAATTGAGAGATTTTCAAAACACTAAGATTTTGTATTTTCGGAAAATTATGTTGATTTGGTGGACAATATAGTCCATGGAAATATGAAATTTTGTAAAAATCAAGAGTTTTTTTATTTTGCTAAACTATGTTGATTTTTTGTGATAATAATCCACAAAACCGAGAAATTTCTAAATCATTAAAATTTTGTATTTGCATAATTTATGTTTCTAAGGTAGATAGTCTATAAAAACTCTTACATTTTGTAAAAAAAATATAATTTTATATTTTGAAAAACTATGCGGACTTGGTGGATAGTAAAACATAAAAATCAAGACAAGATATTTTGTAAAACACTAGCATCTTGTATTTTGTAAAATTATATTTATTTGGTGGATAATAGTCTATGAAAACCGATAGATTTTGTAAAACGCTAGAATTTTATTAGCTTTACAAAATTTACTGATTTGGTGGATAATATTCTATAAAAGATTTTGTATAATGCCAAAATTTTATAATTGAATCTGGTTCTTTGATTGGCTGGTTTGTTCAGTTTGGCTAGGCGTTGTTACTATGGGATGGTCTGCCAGCTCTTTTGTAAGCAACAGTTTACACATGCCACTATTAAGTTATGGCTCCATGGTGTTGCTCTTCGGCTTTCACGTTCCATTTTAGTGAGCTGCGTTTAAAACTGAGTTTGGGATTTTGGTTAGACTTTGTGTTTTGTTGTCTAGTTCTTCTGCTCTGCTCTGATCGTCCCAAGTTATGGTGCTTAGAGCCTTAGATTTGGTTAAGGTTCAATTTGGGTTCATTTTTTGGATGGTATTTTGCTGTAGAGGCATCTACTAGCTTTCTCTTTAGAGTTCTCTAAGATTTAGAGGTTAATCTCAAGACGAAGCAATGGTACCGGTCTTTAGTTTTTCTCTTGTGAGGAGTAACCAATTTTATGCATGGAGATGGTTGAAGTTGTGTAAGATTTGTTGATCTTTTCAGGCATTTTTTTCCAATCGGATCGTGTAGGTGTTGACCCTTGAACCTTTGTCATTTCAACTGCATCGTTTCTTTGGTAAGATTGAGGCTGTGTAGTTCATTGTGCTTTGTTCTCTTTCGATCATATGTGATGCTCTGTCTTTGTTGTTCTTGTTAAGACCGTTGGAGATCACTTTTCAAGTTTCCTGGTGTTCTTCAGAAGTTTTAGCTCGTGCTTTTGTTTGGTGCTCTTGTCCTTTGTTCGGCTTTGACTTTTCCCAGTTTTGTAGAGAGTTCGTATGAATGCTCAAGTGTAGTGACTCAGGTTTAAAATTTAGAGTTGTATGCTTTATTTAGCTTTTCCCTTTCTCATTGTATTTGTTCTTGGTTAAGCTTGTAAGTTTCCCTTGTTTGGACTTTGTTCGTCTTAGTTTAGGTGGTTACTTTTGATACCTATTCAGTTTCTTAAATGAATTTGACAACGCTTATATGGTTTCATTCCTTGTGGTTTTGAACTGAGTTGTATCTTTTTGTTTATTCAAATACGACAACAGACGACCAAAAAAAAAACTTATGTTTTTGTCAAATCTCAGAATGCAATGGTTTACTTGAAGCTTATATAACAAACGATAAGTTTGTAAGTGTAGAGCCACAGGGTTTTAGCATATAGAGGCAGAGAAATTTTCAATCGAATCTTTCAGAGTATATGGACCCATTAAAAGAGCTTCTATCTAAAAAAACCCTCACGAGTACAGAGACACAACGTCCACGGCTCAGATGTCGAGACATAACTTGCCTAGTAGACTTGATGGGACCTAACCGTTTTAGAATCTGAAAATAATGTTGCATCCAAATGCTAGATTTTCCACCGAAATTTATAGTAGACAATTAACCTGCAGGAAAATTCATGTGACAGTATATGACCATCAGAATCATAACACTTCTATTTTTGTAGTTCTTAGGTTGTGATATTCTCATACTGTGTTGATTTCTTCTACATATAGTTCCTTTTTCGTTACCCAGAAACAATGATAGTTCCACAATATGTGTTCAAAAGGAAATGTTTCTAAATCCATTAGTTTTAGTTCCATGTTTTTTCATGAACAGACTAATCAATAACCTTCCGTCTGAACAGAATCGACTCAAGTAGAGATCAAAAGAGAACATTACCTCAGTATTTGTTCAAAAGGAAATGACTGACATGGATTGCGTTGAATGTTGGAGATGTGATACGGCTGTGTCCCTTTCAGACTCTTCCACTATTCCCAGTTTCCTGCATAGCAACATTTTTAATACATTTTGATCTCATAATACTATTAGCATTCACGCATTTTGACTTATACTGCAAATGGATACCTCATAGGGATGAAACCTTGGCCAGCTTCTTCTGAAAGTGCCTTCTCTAATCTCTCTTCGAAAGGTGTTGCGTGCCAACTCACTTTCTGGTCCTGAATTAAGAAAGGTAACTCTTATGTTACATAATAAATGAAAGGAAATGTGTAGAAGCCCAGAGATTCAGAAAGAAACATGAGGATACCTCTTTGTACTTGTTTGTAGAGTTTGGTATCCCATTACCATCCCACCATTTGGGTGAGATTTCAGCTTGCTCTTTATCATTCCAGTGAGCAGCAACCATTCCAATGATAGGTCTGTCCCCATGAGTTATGGATATGTTACTATTCTCTTTGCCATGATCCACCCAAGTAGAACTACTAGTTTCACGTATTTGATCATTTTCATCTGAACTCTTTCCTCCCGAAGCAATTGATGTGGGAGATTTATTTTCTGTCTTCTCTTTGCCAGCCTGTAACTTATCTTGTTTGACGCTCTCGTCTGAATCTTTGAGGAGCTTACTTATGGAGGCATTTTCAATTAGACTGGAAGCTGAATGCACAAACTCCGACCTGATTCTAGGCCTCCCCCTTACTACTGAATCCATATTTTTTGGAAAGATAGTTCCAGCAGTCTGAATCTCATCAGCTAGCTTCAATGGGGTTCCAAGATTTTTTCCGGCCATTTCAGGTTTCCTTGAACTGCTTTTGGTCGAAGAACTAGAAGAGTAAGATTGATCAAAATCAAATTCAGACTGCACTGACTTTGTCTCTCTCGTAATGTTTCCAGCTTTGGGTGGCACCTTTCTGGTTCTATCCACCTCATCCCTGAACGCAGTACCAACGCTTTCTTGGCTTTCTTCACCACCATCACTAGATCCAAAAGAGATCCTTGCACTGTACCGGGCATCGGTCAAGCAACTGATATTGAAAAAGAAGAAAAGGAGTAAATTCCAGATCAATTGAACCTCTAAAGCTTATTGCTTGCTGTAAGAATCATGTAATGATATGCAATCACGCCTGTCCTTACAAGCATATTGAAAGAGTCTAAGATTCTTTAACTTTCCAAAAGCTCAGCTAAAAGTTATATGTATTAAGCAAAGTAACATCAAGCAGACCACCTGCTAGGAGTTTGCTCTGAAGTAACTAATGATCTTCGAATTTCTTCACAGGATTCATCTATTTTCTCACCCAGCTGAAGCACTGCATCTGAGTTACTGGAAATCGAGAAATGAGATTGGGGAGATCCAAAATGTTTTCCAACTGGAGTAGATTCCAGTTTTTTGGAGGCTTTGCCAAATTCAATCGGTGTTGTTGATACTGTGTCGCTAGCTTTAAGAAAATGTGCCTATAACTCCAAAAGTAAATAAAAGTGACCAAGTGAGCTTTTAGGTCTTCATTTTGAAAGAAATGGCAATCAAGTATTGTTATTATATGCAAACAAAGATCTATGCCTAGCTCTATCAGGATTTTTAACTTCAGAAGACTAATACACAACATTTCAGAGAACTGCGGGAGAGTAATTCACACTAATGTAAGTAAGAACATCTCTACATCTTGCATCCCCCCGACAGAACAAAGCTCTAGAGTCTCGAAAAGGCATAGAAGATAGTTTCTCAAGCAAAAATAATCATTGCCTCCGAACGATGAGTGAATAGCAAAAGCTTAACTCGAAAATTTCAGTGAGGTTGAAACTGCTAACTGATTCGAGGTGTTAAAATCTTTATCGTGATATGATAGACAAAAAAGGAAGCTAACAGTAATAGGAATCACACAATTCTTAGTATGATTCGATATGAACATACCTCATCGTTATGATCTTTATCAATATGCATAGAATCCAAACCAGAGCCCTCTCTGTCATGGCAATGCGAAGAAGCTGTTTTCTCTAGAAAACACAAGAAAAAGAAGAAAGAAGTAAGACACTATTAAAACCATTAGAAATAGACATCAAAAAGAGATTTAATAGTGACCTTCAGAGAGAAACAAGGCTGATAAACGATTCTTCGAGTCATGACTTCTCTGAAAAATCATGAAAACAAAAGATAATAACACCGAATTATTTCCATATGATCGTGGTCTGGAAAATTATCAGATACAAAATCCAGCTTAAAACCAAAACACGAGGCTAATGATCAACACGAGAAAAAGAAAATTACAAATGGATTCCAGTTTCTGATGAATGTAGCAGCTAAAGTGAAACAGAATTGCAAAGAAAAAAATGTCAAAACATGGAAGCTAGAGAATTACATCGGGCTTGACTGGTGAAGGTTTAGACAAGGAATCACAGGTAGGTTCCTTATCTCTGGAACGAAAGCAGTCGAAGAGACAACCCATGGCTCTACAAGCCTATCTGTGGATTAGATCCGAGCAGAAATCCGCACCACGAGCTATAAGTTCCGACTCAATTATCAAGCGTTATCATATCAAATTTGAATTTAATTGGTGGCAAAAGGAACAACGATGGAGGAACCTACATGGGAGGAGGGAAAATATTTTCTCGAGAAAGTGAGAGAAAGAGTAGGTTGGTGGGTCTGAGTCTTTTGTTTTCAAATTTGAAATCCCAAAGGGCTCGCGAGTGGTAGAGAGAGAGTGTGAGCTTTCGATTTGAAATGGCAACAAATCAAAATATCTTAAATTTCGTACGTTTTTACACTCGCGGGCGCATGAAGCGACACGTGAGTCGATCTTGTTCGTCCATTTAAATGTTTTTTATTTTATTTTTTGGATATAAGTTATAAAGCTTTTTTTTGGTAAGCAATTATATTTTTATAGAGTATCTATTATACAAAAATAGAATAAAACTAACTATTATAATTGAATTAAATGTTAACAATTTTAGTAAATGGTTAACAGATTAAACTAATCTAAATTCTAATAATATTTTAATTAATTAAATATTATTTAATTTTCTATATAAATTCTAAAATTAAATAATAAATAATATAACCTAAAATTACCTATTAATATTTCTTATAATCTAAAATAAAAATTATTAATATTATTTACAAAACAAAAATTATTACGAGCACCGAACGAATACAACTCTGCTATATTATAAAGTTATAAACCACATGAATGTTTCGGTCTCTATTTTTGAATCAAAACATAATTCATAATTCTTGATTTTATAATTCATTTGTACGTAGAAAATTTTAAAATATGTCTACGCTACATGCTAAATTTTATTTATAATCTTGAAGCGTCTTATGATACGCTCGAGTCTCGAAAATGTTAAGTTCGTGCTATGTAACTGTAGATATTCCGAGTATATAGTTTTGGGATGCATTGTGTGAATTTACAAAATTATTTCTAGCAAGGTTGCAAAATTTTTAAAGAAACTTTTCAACATAATTACAAATATCCTATAAATAATTAATTAATATAGTATGATTGATAAAAAAACAACATAATAATTTATTCTCTTAATCGTACTTATTCTCTTAATCGCAATTTCTTTTTGTGATTTCGTTATCAATATCTTACATCGAAAATTAAAATGATTCATAAATAATATATAAAAGGTATTAACCAATCAATTTACTGTCAACTAACTTTGAATGGGAAGCTCATTAACTTAATCTATACTAATAAAAGTAGTCCATTGAGACATATGAGGTTATCCACGTAATACTTTCACCACAATTTTGAAACGGCTACGTGTCATCCATTTTTAATAGCGGTTTACTGTAAAAAATATAGATTCTTTTTCTTAAAAAACTAATTTTGTTAGGGTGGATTGAGAATCGATCAATCGATCCACATTCTACATAAAAAATTTCTTACCAAAACGTCTTTAAAAGAAGAGATAACGATTCAGATTTCACCACACTTCTCTTCCTTCTTCTACTTTTTATTTCTACCGCACAAGCTAAGAAGAGAGTGCACACAATATCACCTTTTGATTTGGATGTCGTCTAGGGCATGGTAAATTAACTGGCACCGAATAATCGTACTAAAATTGATCCGAAAAAGGAATCAAAATAAAAAAATTTTGATTGGATAATATATTTTATCATCCAAATAAACAAAACTGGCCCTAAAACATAGACACCCGAAATATTCGAATCTAAGTTTAAGCATTGAATATTTATTCATGTTCGTTAGCATTTGTAAATATTTGATATATTTTTTTTTAATATTGATGTTTTAGATATAGAATATTTTTAATGTTTTATTCTCAATTTATATTTATTTATGAGCAGAATTTAAATATTTCTTATTAATTTTCATTTTCAATATTTTTTATATTAATTTTTAATATTATTTTATTTTTGATATTAATTTTTATATATTTATAATATTTTCGAATACATCCGAACCGAACCTGAAAAAATAACCAAATAAATTCTATAGATCTAATCCATGAAAACTGATAATTGAATAATTATTATTGATACCTGAACGAACACTCAGACGTCCACCCTATGTATGACACTTCGGGAAGATATTTGATATGTTATTAATTAATGGTGCTCAAAAGGCATAATAATACTAGTAATATCATAAAATCAACCAACTTAAGGACACAAATAAAAACTTCAAAAGGAAAAATGTTCAACAATATCTTTGAATTAAAAGACAACATCTTTTTCAACAATTAAAGAACACTTGACAAATGTCGGAGCCTCTTGGCATTGCAAGGAGTTCTTTTTGGATGTCACACGTTGCCTTTTTAGTATAGTGAGCATCAACTTTCAATTTCTCCAAGACTCTTGAATTCTTCAGAAAGTAACTCACTAGCTCCATTTCTCCTTCATATCTTGGGATCGAACGTGTCCATTCCACAAACTTGAGTGATGAAATCATACATGTAGGCACCGTTGAAAGCTTCACACTTTGATCCTTCTTACAACGCTGAAATGGAATCTTAACTAATTCCTTCAACAACACACAAGAAGGGAAATGTATGAAAACTTTTGACAGTATGAATAAAAACCAAAAATTAAATTAAAATTTAGAACTGTTCATTACCAATATGAGAGATTCTAGTTCGGGCAGCTCTCAATAATGGTTGGCAACATTCTAAGCTCAGACTTACAAAATTTAGCATTCAAATGGGATATGTGACGAAACTAAAGCAACAGTCCCCTTTCCAATGATACAAAGATGTCCCGTTAACAAATGTAATGTAAGAGAGAAAACAAATGTTTGGTTAGAAACTTTTTTTTCTTGAAAGAATAATGAAATTCTCAAATATATATATATATATATATATATATATATATAT
>OVAU01001175.1:0-15826 GCA_900406315.1 Biscutella laevigata subsp. laevigata
TCGGTTTGGTTCGGGAAATTTGGTATAGAAATTTTTGTATCAATTCATATTTTTATAAAATTTGGTTCGGGTTCGGTTTGATGAATTTTGATTCGGTTCAGTAAATTCCCATTCGGTTGGGGAATTTTGCCCACCCCTACTTACAGGAAAGATTTAATGTTTGACATTGAAGAGATAGATGGTGGAAGGATTCTCATGGGAAATGACACATTTTGTGAGATAACAACCATTGGAAAACTAATGATTGTCAATCATGACAAGTCAGAGGTGATCTTAACACAAGTTAGATACTCTTATATTGCCAAACGCAATCTGATTTCTCTGGGACAGTTGGAAACTCAAGGATGTTGGTTCAAGTTAAAAGATTTCAGACTTAGTGTGTTTCATGGAGATAAAGAAGTGTTAGCAGGCATCTATAAAGATACGCTATATATGTTAAATGGTGAACCAGTAGTTGGACAAGCGAATGTTGCTCTGAAAGGAAAAGAAAAGGATGAGTTGTGGCACCGTCGTCGGGGACACTTGGGCACAAAAGCTTTGAAGATTCTGGTTAAAAACGAGTTGATTTACACAGAGGATATCACAGATTTAAGTCAGTGTGAACAATGTATTTTTGGAAAATCACATAAGATGTCATTCAAAACAGGAAAACATACGTCTAAGGAAGTGTTAGAGTATGTTCACTCAGATTTGTGGGGTTCTCCTAATGTTACACCAAGTCTGTCAAGATGTCAGTACTATATGTCCTTTGTAGATGACTATTCAAGAAAGGTGTGGGTGGAGTTTTTGAAAACAAAAGATGAAGCATTCACAAAGTTTGTTGAATGGAAAGTATTGGTTGAAAATCAATGTGGGAAGAAACTGAAGGCATTAAGGGCTGAAAATGGGCTGGAATATTGCAACAAAGCTTTTGATGATCACTGCAAGGAGTATGGAATTATGAGACATAAAACCTGTCCGTATACCCCACAACAAAATGGGGTTGCAGAAAGACTTAATAGAACTATTTTGGAGAAGGTTAGAAGCCTTCTGAGTGAAACAGGACTTGGAGAGTCATTTTGGGCTGAAGCAACGTCAACAGTGGTATACATGATAAACAGAACGCCATCAACTCCACTAGACTTCAAAATTCCAGAAGAAGTTTGGACTAAGAGAAGAGTTGACTACTCTCACATGAAGAGATTTGGATGTTTAGTCTATTATCATGTGAATCAAGGCAAACTTAAACCTAGAGCTAAGAAGGGAATCTTCATGGGTTATCCCCAATGAGTTAAAAGCTATAGGATTTGGGATGATGAAGACAAGAAGTGTGTAATCAGCAGGGATGTGGTCTTCTGTGAATATGTAATCTACAAAGATGTGGGTAAATCTACTAAGTCAGGTGCTTCGAACGGGAAAGGAAGAAAGAAAGTCTCTTTTAATCCTCCAGAGGATAACAGTGAAAATCAAGAGAATGAGGAAGGGAATTCCATTGATGGTGGAGCTGTTATGGAAATCGAATCTGATTAAGGTAATGAAGAGGAAGAGGGAAACTTGTCAAATGAATCAGGTCCAAGTCTGCAAAATTATCAATTGGCCAGAGATAGAGAGAGGCGGATTACAAAGATACCTAGCAGATACGATGATTCAGATGTTGATGCGTATGCATTAAACGTGTATCAACTATTGGAAGATGAACTAGGGAATTTTGAGCAAGCTACAAGTGGAAATCAGAATTCAATTTGGATGAAAGCAATGGTTGAAGAGATGGAGTCTCTACACAAGAATTATACTTGGGAGCTGGTAAAAAGGCCTAAGAATCAGAGAATCATTGGATGCAAATGGGTGTTTACAATTAAACCCAGAATTCCTAAAGTTGAAGCACCTAGGTTCAAGGCTAGATTGGTGGCTAAAGGTTACTCTCAGATTGAAGGAATTGATTATCATGAAGTTTTCTCTCTTGTGGTGAAACATACCACTATTCGGCTCATGTTATCAATTGTGGTAAATCTGGATCTAGAATTGGAGCAGCTGGATGTGAAAACAGCTCTCTTGCATGGAAAATTAGAGGAAGAGATCTATATGGAACAGCCGGAGGGGTTTGAAAAAGGAAACAAAGTGTGTTTGTTGAAAAGATCGTTGTATGGCCTTAAACAATCACCT
The DNA here is from genome assembly GCA_900406315.1 of Biscutella laevigata subsp. laevigata. Classification (NCBI taxonomy): domain Eukaryota; kingdom Viridiplantae; phylum Streptophyta; class Magnoliopsida; order Brassicales; family Brassicaceae; genus Biscutella; species Biscutella laevigata. Next base: position 2,143 of record OVAU01001175.1, read on the forward strand.
AGACAGTGGAATCTAAGGTTTAATGACTTCATGGAGAAACAGGGATATTCAAGAAGTATTTTTGATCAGTGTGTTTATTTCAAAAAGTCAAAGGAGGGTTTCATATATCTACTACTCTATGTGGATGATATGTTAGTAGCGGTCAAGGATATTCAAGAGATTAATGATCTTAAGAGATTGTTAAGCAAGGAGTTTGAAATGAAGAATTTGGGTTCAACAAAGCGAATTTTGGGTATAGACATTATCAGAGACATGAGTAAAGGCTGGTTAATGTTGTCTCAAGAAGATTATGTCAACAAGATTCTAAAGAAGTTCAACATGCAGCAATCAGAGGCAGTTTCTACACCTATGGGTTCCCATTTTAAGCTATCTAGTACTATACCAGAAGTTAGAACTACAGCAGAACAAGATATGGAAAACATACCTTATTTAAGTTCAGTTGGCAGCATGATGTACTTGATGGTCTGCACTTGTCCTGATCTAGCTTTCTCAGTGGGTTTAGTTAGCCGGTTCATGAGTGCTCCTTGCAAAGAACATTGGCAAGCAGTCAGTTGGATATTCAGATACTTAAGGAATTCATCAGACATTAAGCTATGTTTCAAGAAAACAACTGAATTCAAAGTTACAGGCTACTGTGATAGCGACTATGCAGCTGACCTGAATAGAAGGAGATCTACTACGGGTTATGTTTTTCAAGTTGGGGTAACACCATCAGTTGGAGATCAGGCCTGCAAAGATTAGTAGCTTTGTCAACAACTGAGGCTGAGTATATGTCATTGGTAGAAGCCGGAAAAGAAGCAATCTGGTTACAAAGTCTTACCAGTGAGTTGGGGTTTCCACAAGAGAATGTAGAAATCTTCTGTGATTCGCAAAGTGCGATATGTTTGGCGAAGAATAACGTTTTTCACGACAAAACCAAACATATGGCAATCCGTCTTAGCTTCATAAGAGAAATGATAGAGGATGGGTCAGTAAAAGTTTCAAAGATTCATACAGCAACAAATCCAGCTGACATTCTAACTAAGGTGTTTCCGGTAAAGAAGCTAGAGGAAGCGAAGAGTTACCTGGGTTTACTCAGAGAGTAACTGGATCTTGAGAAGAAGATCGGAGGTTTCGACATGCAAGGTCGAAACGGAGGTCAGGGAGCTGGTGAAGCTTTCCAGTGTTGAGAAATGGTTGAGTTTCTTGGTTAGAGAGCTGGTCAAGGTTCTCGGAAGGTTTGTTTTCTTCAGGGTCAGAAGTGATAAAGAAGAAGAATAAGCAAGCTTAGGTTAAAGCTGGTGGTTGTTTGGTTGGTTGGAAGATCTGGTTCGCAGCGTTGAAGAAAAGCAGAAGTTGTGTCTGTTTTTTGTCTGGTAGTGTTGCGTGGTTCTCAGATCTGAAAGTGAAGGAGATAGAGTGAAAGCGTGATGTTAGGGTTTGGTCTGAACGAAGATCAGAGGTGGAGATTATTGTGTCTGATCATGTTCTGGTTTGGGCCAAGGATATTTAGTTTGGGCCCGAATTATATCCCTTTGGCCTTAGACATGGGTTTAGGCCCATCTCATAATTGTCAAGCCTTTTGGAGTCAGCTGGTTGTAACGACGTTGTCTTCACTGCTGCAACAACCTGAATAACGACAAAAGGAATCTGTTATAAGAAAGAAAAAAACATCAGAATGGTGTAGAGAGAGAAGGAGATGATACTGAGAAAATCACAGAGAAGGAGAAGAGAGTGCTTATCTTTCTGGGGAGTGATTTCTTAGTATTGGGGAGTGAGTTTTACTCATAGAGCTTGAGAGTGTTGATCTGTGTTTTTTTCTTTCAAGCTTGTAATCTCGGTGACTCTTTTCTTATAAGGTGCTGAGGTAATCGGTTTTTGATGCCTCCGATACGTACCTAGATCGCATTGATCTAGGGAACTCGTAAATCTCTCGTGTCGTCATTTACGTGCTTTCTTACTCCATTTACGTTTGTTGTTTCTTACTCTGCAAAAGGAAACAGAACAAACAGATTAGCAAATCTTGTAGATCTGAGTTGAAGAGTGCTACAGATTTGAATATAAACCTAAATATTCAATATTTATTAGTATTTTTAAATATTTTACATATTTTAATGTTTAATATTAAACTTTTAGATATTTAATATATCCTTAATATTTTATTATCAGTTTTGTATTTATATAAAGACGAATTTGAATATTTAATATATATTTTTAATTTTTAATATTAAATTTTTTATGTATTTATTTTTGGATATCCAGAATGAACTAAACTCAAATCGAAAAAATAATGGAAATAAATTCTCTAAGTCTCATTCCAAAAAAACTGAAACCCGAATAGATCTGAACGTTCATCCACACAAGTGTGTGAAGCTTAGAATTCATGTTCATGTGATGATAAAAGAGCTTCGAAAGTAATTCAGCAGCAAAATCAGGAAGGATATGAATTTGTATTTGAAGTTACATAGTCAACACTCAACACCATCAAGTTTGCTCATAATACATTTAATACAAAGCCTCCTATATGATATTCCTCTACATTTGTAGAATCATTTGTACACCAGAGCTCAGGTTCAAAATCTGTTCACAAATCCTTCTAATCAAATCTCACTCTTTGTCAGATTTCAGATTGTGGTTACATCTGGATTGCTTCCAAGCTTGGAGGAGATTGTGGTGATACAGCTAATGCTTGAGATTCACCATCAAGATCAAGATTTACCTCCAAAACCCTCCTCCTACCAGTTGCTGGAGATGATTCTCGGGTCATACTTGAAGTCGAATCAGTAGTTGAAGAGTTGTTCGAGAGAGCTGCGTTTACCACGGAGCTGAAGACACCAGCTTCTCTTAGCCCTTGGATTATAATCTGTAAAAGATGATAACTTGTTGGAAACCAAGCACTGATCGATCATTTATTAGGCTTCTGATTCAGGGCAATTCGGTTCAGTTTTTGGTTAATTCGGGTTTTCAGTTGAGTTATCGAATTTACTCGATATAAATTTCGGCTCAATTCGAATATTATAAAACTTACTGAAATTAACCAAATTTTCGGTTTAACTGGAAATTTTCGGATTGCTTCAATTTATTAAGAGAATTTTTGTTTATTTTCAAAATTTTGGTTTAATTTCAATATTTTCAAAAAATCAAAACTCGGTTAACCTATCAATTAGGTGAAACAAACCGATAACTAAACTCATTTCAATTTTTCATATGAGTGGTTTTTGATTGATAACTGAAACCAAACCAAAAATCTGTTTCGGTCCATTTCAGCCATCTCAATTCGGTTTCAAATCGCAGGCCTGACATTTCTGATAAATCATGTGGTTTGAGGTTTGTGGTAGCTTACCATGGGAGCATAAATGCGAGTCAGAACTCCTTTCTTAAGGAGATTCAACTTCAACTCTTCATCTGTCCACACAACATGCTCTCTGTACCTGTATATAAACGAAGCTTGTTTAGAACCCAACATGAAGAACAGTGATTATATATGAATCTATATTGATACCATTCAAGCATTTCCTCCTTATTCGCGGTCGAAGCTATAATAAAGGCCTGCAAACGATGGACACAAGAACTGTGACTCTATACAATATACAAGAAACAGAGACAAAAGTATGAATCTACACTCACATCTCTGTCAAACTCCAGCATAAAACATCTCTCAACATCCACTTTATTAGGCTTACAGTTACAGCGATCATGTCTTGAAGTAAGATCAGAAAATTTTGAATAACTGTAGTGTAGCACAACAGCTTCTTCTAGTTGGACCTCGCTGTAAAAAAGATGACATGTCAACGTTCCGCTACAAAGAAATAGCATACTAAAGAAGCTTCTATTGAATAAACCACATTACATTATAACATGACATCAGTTTTACGATTACGGACATAGTCACACATTTTAGCGACTAAAGTAAGATTAGTATGCTTCTCCAAAAAAGTCCTTATTTACGACGTTCACCTAGTAGTGGTTATTTTGTGACATTTGAGACTTCTTTGAGACTACAAAAAGAGGCTGTAGATTAGTCGCAAATTGACTAATCTGCGACTAAATACTGTAGTCCTAGTGATAGAATCGCAAATGGTAAGTACTCGCTAAGTAGTTGCAGACTGTTGAAACTAAAGTAGATGCAGATGTCAAATAGAAAGAGTGAGATGATAGAGAAGTTAGGTAAGATAATAAGAAGAGAGCATTACTTTGGAATCTTCATATAGTTTTCCCAACGATGAGCACCATTGGGACGAAGATGGTCTTGAACACGAGCAGCAGATTTGCCATTTCCATAGGTTAAGAAATAGTTTGGATTTCCACGAGTGGCCTCTTTATAGACTTCAAGGAAAACTTCTCTCGTAAGATGCTGATCACTCTTCTTGAACAATGTTACCTACCATCAAATGTAAATATCAGAACAATATTGTGGGTTTAGATCTATAAAGATGATCGTGTGCAAGATAGCTTCAGATAGTGACCAAGAAGCAAGTAAACACAGAAGACTGGTGATTTATGTACACCTCTGTGAAAGGTTCTTTGATATCGTCTCGCTCAACACTGCTCTCCTGAAACAAGACAATGCATTGCAGATTGAATCCATAAGAAGGTTTTACAGTATGAAAATGGAAATCAAATCTCCAGAAAGACTCACATGATTTGGAAAGACAACTGCATCCACATCTGAAGGAATATTGCCAAGAATCGTCCTTAAAGAATAGTCACGGATTCCAGAAGGATGTATAAGCTCGTCAGTGTCAAGATGAACTATCCAATCCATACCATCATCCTAAATACACACATAATCACTTTATCTAATGATCATTGTTACCACATGAAGGTATTCAACAATGGAAGATATAAAAGATACCTTAGCCATGGTGATTGCCGATTCCATGTTAAAGCCTTGTTTCACGAATAATTCATAGTTACATGGTTTGTAGAAGAAGGTAGACAACCAAGTCTCGTTCCATATTCGACTGTAAACCAAAAGGAATGAAATATCATATTTCAATGAAGAAAAGTTATAGATGTCCACAAAGATGGACACAAGACATATTAGGCCGAGCAAAATTACCAAATCGAATGGTTCCTGAACCAAACTGAAATTCATCAAACCGAATCTGAATCGATTTTTTAAAAAATTTGAATGGATACAAAAAAAATTATACCAAATTTTTCTAACCGAACTCAAAGTCCATAAAACCTGTTTTATATATGTTAGTTATAATTTATATATTTAATTAGATATACAGTAAAATACGTTTAAATGTATTTTAAATCTATAATATTAATGATCATGATTTATTATTTATGTTAATCTTAATACTACTCTCTTCTATATTAATTGAAAATCTGCTTAGCCTATGTGTCATTCATACAGTAAATTTAGGAAATATTATATTTAATTTTTCGGGATTTTAAAATATTCAAATTTCTATCGCATCTAAAATATCAAATTAAATTTAGGAAATATAATACTCAATTTTTGAAATTTAAAATATATGATTAAATAAATAACCTGAAATTTAACAACACAAAATATTATTATTTATAAATATAATATTTCATCTCACACGTTTATATAAATAGAAACCAAATCAAATCTGAAACTGAACTAATATAAAATTGATTCTTAAATGAACATAATTTTAAACAAAAAAATAAAATTCGAATAATCCTAACCAAACCGTAAATGGTTTAATTCTGAATGGACATAGTTCTCAAAAACCAAAAGAACTGAAACGTGAATAATCCGAACCATATCAAACTAAATAACTGATCATCCACCTTTAAGACATACCTTTTAGCTTGCTGGTCTTCTAATTCTTTGGTCCTATGTATAACTTTTACACCCTGCAAATGAAAATACATTAGCAATAAACTATGCTTACAGAAAAAAAAAACAAAGTAAGGGATCAGACAAAAGCTTTAAGACTTTACTGGGATGGTTTCCAAAACTCGAGACACATATGGTGATGCAGCTTTCCCTTCAACAAATAGATAAAATGTTGAAACTCCAATAACTTTGTGAAAATAAATCCATGGAAGTGTTTGCTCTAAACCACCAGAAGTGGTTGCTGTAATACATATCTAGCATGTAAAACAAAACTAAACAGATTAAAGTAATAATCTTTTTAACCATAACAAATCTCAAATGCAGTTTACATATAACTATAGGAAAAAATTCAAACCCAATCCAAAAATATCAACTCGAATTCAAACTAAAATATAAAATTATCGGGACTAATCTTATATGGATGTTATTTCGGATCCAGTTAAAACTCAAACCAAAACAGAGATTCAAATGAGTACCCAAAAAAATTGAACGTTTTATTATTTTAAAATATTTGATATATTTTAATTTTAATATAATTTTTTAGATATTTAATATCGTTCTCATATTTTATTGTCGTATTTATGTTTATTTTTTGTATTTTGTGATATTTTTACTGAAAATAGTTAATTTTTTTTTGGGTTTCATAGTATTGAGTATATTTTAGTATTTTTAGGCTGAACATATCTGAACTCGAATTGAGCCCGAAACGATCCTGAAATATTTATATCCTCTCGAACCTAGAGGGATCCGAATCGAATTCGTACCCAAAAAATAACCAAACGGATCCTCAAAGCCTCAAACCAAAACCCAAATATATTATATTCGATCCCGAACAGAAACTTGACGCCCACGCGTACATACACTAGATCCTATCATAACGATCACAAGGGCTCACCTTAGGTGTCAGATCGGAGTTGTAATCTAACTTCCAGTCTCGGAAATAAGGAAACGAATCAGAACCTGAAGGACAAAACGATGGTTTCTCTTGGATTGTACTGGGAGACTCGGGATGATCCATATACCAATGTTTAACCTTGTCGTCGACTCCACTATGCCATTGAAGAACAAGGGCAAAACAGGCGAGAGAGAGAAGAAGAAAGGTCACGAACCAGAAAAGACGAGAGGATGATGATGTTGCTGAACTAGACACAGTGGGTTTTAACGAGGAATGCAATAGACCCGCCATGTGAGAATCCAGCAGGAGATAGATACACTATGAGTTCATGTGTATGTAAAGTTGTATGTATAGAGAGAGAGAGAGAGGTGATGAGAGATGAGAGGGAGACGAAGTTGAAACTGAAAAAATAAATAATAATAATAATTCTTTTCTTTTTTTTTTTGACAAAAGAACAAAATGTATAAAGATTTCTTTCTTCTTTTAGAAAAAACTATGAATGCTAAACTCTTATTTTATATAAAAAAAAATAATTAATGTAATTTTAATGTAGTAATTATATGAGAAATCTACAAAATTGGTTAAAAATCTTAATATGGCTAAGAATCACAAATTATTTCAAAAATATTTAAATGCACATAATAAAGTTGATTTACAATAAATTAGAGTACATTTTGCCACTAAAGAAGATTTCCACAAGCTATTAATTTATGGTGAGTTATGATTTAAGACACTTTTTGAGGAACGTAACAAGAGGAAAAGATACTTTGTGGAAATAAAAGACATTTTGTCACAGTTTGAGATCTCATAATCAATACCTTTTTCTCTCTTTCAGTTTCTCTATTTTTATTTTCTTTTCAAAATTTCTTTCTTTTTATCCTTCACTATCATTTGTTCAAGGAAATTCACATTTTATTTTCTCTTTCTCGTTACCTAATTAAACGAATCTATTACAATTATGTGTTCGGTTAATAGAACATAAGTGTGTCTAGTATGTTGTTCATCAGATTTTAAACACGTGTTCGATTAATAAAACTTGAGAAGTGCAAAACTATTTATCAACAATAATATTTTGAATATTTGTTCGATTAACATAAGTATGTCTCATATATTATCATTTGTCCATGAGATTATAAACATGTGTTTGCAGTGGTGGTGGATCTAGAAAAAAAATCAAGAAGGTCCAAATCTCAATTATTTTTTTCTGAAGGATCAATATGTTAAATCTTAACTTAATCAATAAATTTATTATAAAATTTTGCTCTAAAGTACTAATTTTAGAAAAAATCGAATGTATTTGGTTAATAAAACTTGAGAAGTACAAAATTATATATCATCCATACTATTTTGAATATTTATTCGATAAATATAAGTGTGTCCTCTCTACACTGTCAATTTTCACCATATTTTGAACATGTGTTTGATTAATAAAACTTGAGAAGTACAAAACTATATATCATAACATCCATATTATTTGAAACATTTGTTCCATCAACATAAAATATGTTGTCTACTGGATTTTTAACATGCAAAATCGTCACCGATCTTACATCTATATTTCAAACTAATTAATATCAGTTTAGTTAAAATTAATTAAAAAATGAAGAAAAACATAGAAGAAGGAAATAAGAAAGAGAAAGCCAAAAATAAAGAAGAAGAAAAAGAATAAGGTTAAAATTAGAAAATAAATTGCCAAAAGAAATACTTTGGGTTTTGAAAGTACCTTATTTGATAATATATTATCATGTTGACCCTATAAAAAATTGTCAACTTTGACACTTATTCACTACTAATCTATCTATGGGGAAAGAGAGAATTTTTGTTAGCACACACACACATATTACTCTGATGTCTCATAAATGTTTTATTTTCACATATTGCAAATTTCATCTTCTATCAAATCCCACTAACCTAACACTATCCTAGATATCTCGATATGATATATATACCAACTCGTCTTGTTTCTCAAAGATATACAAAAGCTATGAGCAGGCCAGATTTTAAAAGTCACAATGGACACAAACTTTGAACCAATTTAGGTTTAACAAAAAGTTTATTAAAAAATGTTGTGTCAATCAAAATTTTGTTAATAAAAGAATATGTTTTTTTTTTGTCACAACATGCATTCAATGGGACTAGATCTCAGGTGGTAAAGCAGAGACCGTACTAGTACAAACCACTAGACTACATGTCGAGGTAGTTAATAAAAGAATATATATCATAAAACCATGTTTGGTGAGCTTGTGCACAAAAACGAGGGTAAATATTTCAATTAAGGTTAAACTAAAAAAATATTGATGTCAACTCTATATAACATAGCAATGATCTTATTGATGTATTAAGAGTCGACGAAAGCAAAGAACAAAATCAAAATCAAAACAATTATGAAGAAGATCACATGTCGTCATCTTTGGACCAAAAAGGCTTCTTCTTCTTCCATGATTGTGTATCGAAACGTGAGTGGTTAATCGTCCTTTCAAGTACACGGCGAGACAAAGAAGGACGCGTTTGATCAGTCATTATTACTAAAACATCTCGCTTTTTGATTTTCTCAAGATTTGGTGGATTAGCTGCGACGACAATGCTTGTTGTAGCCGGAGGAGAAGCTCGTGGGTAGAAGAAATCAGTCGGGAAGAAACTGTACTCAAGTCCTGCCATGTCTTGTGTAGTTTATAATGTTTTTTTTCTCTTTTGTGAGTTTTAGGTTTGGAGAAATTAAAGTGTTTATATGTTAAGAGACTATTTATAGGCAGAGATCTGACTTAACCTAATGCGTAAACGTAAAACTTATAAAAAAAAAAGGAAAAGTATATTTATGAATAGTTAGCATAAAATAAGGATATATTCCAATTTTTCAGAAAATATATAGGGCGATTGTTATTTTGTTAAGAAAAAATTTAAGAGTCAAAGTCAAACACTTTCACTTTCAAACATTAAAATAAACAGTTTTATAATGTGATGATTTTTTCTCATGTGTTTGGATGGCTAACAGATTGTTACATCATATGGTTCTTTTTTATGCGAAAAATATTCATATACATAGAATATTGTGATTTGTTCCTGCATGTGAGTACCAAAATATTATTTCATCTCTCCAATTGATTCAAATTTAAATACCTTTAATCTAAAATACTAAAAATATTTTGATATATTCATATATTTTTAGTTCTTAATTTGAATTACTACTTATATTTTTTTTTTTGCTTTGGATTCTGATTTATGTCTAACCCTGCACGTGATTCATATTTATAGTTATTTATTTCATTTCTACAAAAATTTACTTGTTTTATGAAGCTTAGCAAAATCTAGTAACCAAAATTTCTTGTATTATATACTTTTTTTTTGTATTACCTTTTTATATTACTTTTTTATATTAATTGCTCTAGTTATTATATTACTTTTTTGTTTGTTGGCAAGACAAAAAATATTCTGAGAACAAAAAAAAAAAAAAAAAATTATGAGAACTCATTAATTTGGGTTTTGCTTCACAAAATAGCATATACATATTGACGTGTAGTAAGCCCAATTTAAGCCCAATAAGGATATCTTCATGCTTTCAATTATCTTTGACTACTCTAGTCAGCTAAAACCCTAATAAAACCCTAAATGTCTATATAAATTCAATCAGTCGTCTTCCTCAAATTTCACTCGACGTCTCCCGCCTCCTCCACTCTGTAAACCCTAATCCGCCGGAGCCATGACGGAGAAAGATGCCGACACCGGAGACTACATGATCAAGCCACAGAGTTTCACTCCCGCCACCGACACCTCCGAATGGCCACTCCTCCTCAAGAACTACGACCGCCTCAACGTCCGTACCGGTCACTACACTCCGATCGCCTGCGGTCACTCTCCTCTGAAGCGTCCTCTCCAAGATTATATCAAGTACGGTGTCATCAATCTCGATAAACCCGCTAATCCTTCTTCTCACGAGGTCGTTGCTTGGATCAAGCGTATCCTCCGTGTTGAGAAAACGGGTCACAGTGGAACTCTTGACCCGAAAGTCACTGGAAATCTCATTGTTTGCATTGACCGAGCCACGCGGCTTGTGAAATCGCAGCAAGGTGCGGGTAAAGAGTATGTCTGTGTAGCTCGGCTTCACTCTGCTGTTCCTGATGTAGCTAAAGTAGCTAGAGCTCTCGAATCACTTACTGGAGCTGTGTTTCAGAGGCCGCCTCTGATCTCTGCTGTGAAAAGGCAGCTTAGGATTAGGACAATCTACCAAAGCAAGCTGCTTGAGTATGATGCAGAGAGACATTTGGTTGTTTTCTGGGTTTCTTGTGAAGCAGGTACTTACATTAGAACCATGTGTGTTCATTTGGGTTTGATTCTTGGGGTTGGTGGGCATATGCAAGAGCTTAGGAGAGTCAGGTCTGGGATTTTGGGTGAGAATGATAACATGGTTACAATGCATGATGTCATGGATGCTCAATGGATGTATAACAATCTCAATGATGAGAAGTATCTTAGGAGAGTGATTATGCCTCTTGAGGTGATATTGACTAGCTACAAGAGACTAGTTGTGAAGGATTCAGCTGTGAATGCTGTCTGTTATGGTGCTAAGTTGATGATTCCCGGTCTGTTGAGATTCGAGAATGACATTGATGTTGGCACAGAGGTCGTTATGATGACGACTAAGGGTGAAGCAATAGCTGTTGGGATCGCTGAGATGACAACATCTGTGATGGCTACTTGTGATCATGGTGTAGTGGCTAAGATCAAACGTGTGGTTATGGATAGAGACACTTACCCGAGGAAATGGGGATTGGGACCAAGAGCTTCGATGAAGAAGAAGCTTATTGCTGATGGGAAATTGGATAAACATGGGAAGCCAAATGAGAAAACTCCAGTGGAGTGGAGTAGGAATGTTGTTTTGCCTACAGGTGAAGATACTTCGATTGCTGCTGCTGCTGCTGCTCCTGAGAAGGTTGAGGTGGAGAAAAAAGTTGAGGCTGAGAATGGAGAAGGAGGAGAAAAACGTAAGCGTAAGCATGATGACAGTACCGAAAGCCCTACTCTTGTTTCAACCAAGAAAGCTAAAACCAAAGAAGGCGAAGGAGGTGAGGTTGAAGAGAAGGTGAAGTCGAAGAAGAAAAAGGACAAAGAAGAGGAGAAAGAAGAAGCTGGGTCTGAGAAGAAGGAAAAGAAGAAGAAGAAGAAAGAGAAGAAAGAAGATACAGAAGAGTTAGCATCTCCAAAATCAGAGAAGAAGAAGAAAAAGAAAAGCAAAGAGACAGAAGAAGAAGCTGCTGTTGTTGATGGTGAAGATGAATCTGCAGCAGAGAAGAGTGAGAAGAAGAAGAAAAAGAAGGAAAAGAAGAAGAAGAAGAAGAAGAACAAAGACAGTGAAGATGATGAAGAATGAGATGAGTTTGGGTTAAGTTTTGTTGTTTTATGGTATCTACTATGCAAACAAGTGAGACAAAAGGCATTCGTGCTTGTATTCAAGTCTCACTTATGTTTAGTTTAGTTTTGTTCTAAGTTTTATGTTTTTCCTTTTATCTGTTGTCAGATTAGTTTTGCTTCTATGAAGAATCTTCCTTAGTTATGATTTATTTGATCATGGTCTCTGTTTTTGGTCCTTGTCCTTGTTTATCTGTTTCGCAACAAAGATGAGATTCAGTCTGGTCTGTTAAAACCGGTCTTGAGGTAATAATTTCGGATAATACCGAACTTATGTGATACAAACCAAAAAGTTTGAATTCAACGGGTTTGGGCTTATTACAGTAATTGGACTTGTAATAAGCCTAATTTAAGCCCAATAAATTTTCAAGCTTTCAATTGGACTCTATTCTACGCCTCCCTCCTCCTCAACTCTGAAAACCCTAATCCTCCGGAGCGATGACTGAGAAAGATGCCGACACCGGAGCAATAGATGACCCGAGGAAATTTGGATTGGGAACAAGGGCTTCGATGAATAAGAAGGTTATTGGTGATGAGAAATTGGATAAACCTGGGAAGACAAATGAGAAAACACCAATGGAGTGGAGTAGGAACTTGGTTTTGCCTATCGGTGAATATGTTTTGATTGCTGCTGCTACTCCTGAGAAGGTTTTTAATGTAGCTGGGGAGAAAAAGGTTGAAGCTGAGAATGGAGAAGGAGGAAAGGCAAGTAAGCGTAAGCTTGATGACAGAAAGGAAATTGTTTCAATCAAGAAAGCTAAAACCAAAGAAGTTGAAGGAGGTGAGAAAGAAGAAGATGGGTCTGAGAAGAAGAATAAGAAGAAGAGGAAGAGGAAGTGGGAGAAGGAGAGAAAGAAGTTAGCAGCATCTTCGAAGTCTGAAAATTTAGAGAAGAAGAGCAAAGAGACAGAGGAAGCTGCTGATGCTCCTGTGGAGAAAAAGGTTGAAGCTGCGAATGGAGAAGGAGGAGAACCACTTAAGCGTAAGCATGATGACAGTAGTGAAAGCCCTGCTCTTGTTTCAACCAAGAAAGCTGAAACCAAAGAAATCGAAGGAGGTGAGGTTGAAGAAAAGTTGAAGTTGAAGAAGGAAATAGAGCTTCTTCTTTCTGAGAAGAAGAAGAAGAAGAATAAGAAGAATAATCAGAGGAAGAGGGAGAAGAAGGAGAAAGAGAAAAAAGTGGCTGCAGAAGAGTTAGCAGCATCTTCGAAGTCTGAAAATTCAGAGAAGAAGAGGAAAGAGACAGAGGAAGCTGCTGCTGCTGCTCCTGAGAAGGTTGATAATGCAGCTGTGGAGAAAAAGGTTGAAGCTGAGAATGGAGAAGGAGGAGAAGCACTTAAGCGTAAGCATGATGACAGCGAAAGCCCTGTTCTTGTTTCAACCAAGAAAGCTAAAACCAAAGAAGTCGAAGGAGGTGAGTTTGAAGAAAAGGTGAAGTCGAAGAAGGAAGATGAGAAAGAAGAAGTTGGGTCTGAGAAGAAGAATAAGAAGAAGAGGAAGAGGAGGTGGGAGAAGGAGAGAAAGAAGTTAGCAGCATCTTCAAAGTCTGAAAATTTAGAGAAGAAGAGCAAAGAGACAGAGGA
>OVAU01001176.1:0-15822 GCA_900406315.1 Biscutella laevigata subsp. laevigata
CTCCACAGTAATTGGATCATACACAGAGATTTGAAACCGTCTCACATCCAATTGAATGTATCCTGACAAATTATGAATGAATATTTTGTATTGATTTGTGTTTGATTTGTGTTATGAGGTTACAAAGATGTCTCTCCTTATATAGGAGTATAATTAAGATAAAGATAAACCTAGATAAACCTAGAGAATATATTCTAAGAAGATATTCAGAGAATATTCTTAAATAAGATAATATCAAGATAATATCAAATCTTTAATCTCTTCGTATCATATCTCGATCCTGGTTCGTAGTCTTGGTTAGTCTTGATTCGGTTTAGGTAGATCTACTCGATCTCCCAATATATCCCAACCACTAAGATGTTTCTATGTTGTGTTTACTAAAATTAATGTTTTTATTATTAATTTATTATTAATGTTAATGTTTAATTAATAATGTTTAATTATATTATTATTAATGTTTAATTATTTTAATTATTTTTTATTGTAAGATACACTTTTTATGATACAACCATTGGAACATGTTTTTAATTACAATTGTCAAAAGTATCTTAACTTACAAATAATAATATTTTATACATTACAATCCCCTTTTGTGATACACCCATTGAAAGTGCTCTTAGATTTTGGATCTTTAACACTTCTCACTCTTCACTTAACTCATAACTTTTTCTGATATCACAATATATATATATCATTACCTTAACTTGAAGGCTATAACTTAAAGTCCAAAAGGAGCAAGACATACAAAGCAAAGAACACAAGATCCAATCATGATAAAAAAAAACATACAAATCGCTCTAAGCGACATGAGAGACACGAATCTCATCAATGATAGGTCCACAAAGAGATCCAATATCAGTTTTCTTAGTATGGTAATAACCACTAAAGAAAGTAATTCTAGTTCTTGCTTCAATCGCCTTGAACTTGAAACTCGCTGTCTTAAAATGACCTCCTGCAACTGAAGTGTGTGGTACTTTCAATGTATCTCTTGCTGCAAAAGCTTCAACCATCATGGATCCATGGCAATCGTTTCTAGCATCACCAACTGTGAAGGAGAGTGTGTAGGTTTGACCTGGTGAAGTTCTAATGACTTGTGCAATGGCACTTTCTTTGCCTGCAACTAACTCGATAGCGGCTTGTCCAAAGGGGACATTGAAGTGTTTAGAGTCAATGAATTTTACTGCTTTGAGTGATTCTATGATCCAACCAGGTAAAGGTGATGTGAGATCTTCTTGTTTAGGTGGGAGAAGAACTCCTTGTGTTGAATTTACGAGACGGTGTGGACCTTCTTCGAACCCTCCGTTCTTCACTAAGTTCCCTGCATTGAGAAAACCACTAAAACGGTGAACACATAAAAAGCCTACCGAACCAAGAACCGAACATAGGACACAGGACAAAAAATTGAACCCCAACAAGATCCAAAAATATAAATTCCGAACTGAACTGAATTAAAATATGGAAATAACTGAACGGATACTATATGTGAGGTACTTTAGATCCGGGTAAAACCCAAACCAAACCTGAAATTTAAAATAATATTAGAAAGATCCAATCTAAGCTTAAATCTACAATATTTATTATTATTTTAAAATATCTAATATATTTTTAATTCAATATTAAGTTTCAAATATTAATTATATTTAAAGTATTTTATTCTCAAATTTGGTTTATTATGTATTTCGTGATTTTTTTGAAATATTGTTTAATTTTTGGGTTTATAAAAAAAACTAAAGTTTTTTTTTAGTATTGTAGGTTGAAAACCAAACTAGGAAGTATCAGAAAGTATTTTGGTATCCCGAATTAAATCCGAACTTGAAATGATCTTAAACACGGCCGTAAATAAAATAACATGAACACATCCTTCAAACTAAAAGCCGAAACCAAACCCGAATATATATCTGAAATCACAAAGTGTTTCTTATTCCCTAATTTATTTATTTTAAATCTAAAAGAGAATCGAATTATAAAAAGAAAACAAAACAGAACCAAATCGGATTTATGTCGGAAACAGAAGTTCTTAAATGATTTTAGTTTCTACGAACATAAAATTAAAAAACAAAAACAGAGACAAACAAAAACTGGAGACCAAATCCTAAGCTAAATTTTTAAAGCGGAGAGAAATCCAGAGCATGAGGTTAAGACTTGGAATTACCTTTGGTGTATTTGGGATGAACAAGCTCTTTAATAGCTACAGCATCCAACAATGGACCACAAGCAGGATCTTCTTGAACCCCTGGATTATGGAAAGTCACTGTAACTTGAGTAGTCTTGGCCACAAAAGCCCAAGCGTACACGTCACCACCGAAGCTATTGTAAAGTGTTTGAAGCGGTAAGTCACCGAACTGAGGATGAACAGAGACTCGAAGAACTTCGTCTTGTGCACAAGTTCTCGATGCACCGAATGTGAGTGCGTAGAGAGAACCCACCTTGACTTGTAGTTTCTGTGAGATCGTTGCTTCGTTTCCTAGCCTTACGGCGTGTACTCCGTGAGCTACTGGGAAATACATGCCTCCTGGTTGAGGACCACCGGCTATGTATTCGACGAAACCGGTGGTTTCCCATTCGGGTAAAGCGGTTTTGCCGAGGAGGACTGTTTTTTTCATGTCGGTTTTCTTTGGGGGCGTCTCGAAGTTTCCATTGCGAAGGTATCCTGAAAAGAGAGAGAGAGATCTTAGATCTACAGACTACAGACATAGATGAAGTCTTTCTGTCAGACAATCTCAAATCTTGCTTTAGATTTCTAAGAAGAGAAGACCCATCTTCCAAAATCAAAGACTTTTTGAAGCTAAACCAGAGAGAGAGACAAAGACTGTCTGAAGCTAAACCAGAGAGAGAGACAGAGACTGTCTGAAGCTAAGAAGAGAAGACCCATCTTCCAAAATCAAAGACTTTCTGAAGCTAAACCAGAGAGAGAGAGAGACAGAGACTGTCTGAAGCTAAACCAGAGAGAGACTGTCTGAAGCTTATTCAGATAGAGAAAGAAAGACTCAAGCCTTTCCGAAGCTAAACCAGATAGAGAGGATTACCTTCGAGAGCAGGAGCACCAAGAGCAGCAGCACAAAGGATTAGTAAAAGAGGTAACACAATGGCTTTAGGGACCGCCATTATCTTTATTTTCTCTTCCTCAGACTAGAGTGAGTGAGTGAGAGGAGCTTGAGGAGGAAGACGATCTCGAGACGCTGCGACTTTATGAAAGAAAAAGTGAGCAAGAAAAGGAGAGATATAAAGTGAGAGTGGAGGCAGAGAGAGAGAGAGAGAGAGAGTAAATCACGTAGAAAGAGTCAATGGAGATGGACCCCATTGATGGATTTTGTCTGAGCTTAAAACCGACTTTCTCCTTAATTCATGCTCTCTAATTTCGTATTGGCACTTGTGCCCTGCTTCAGTTTTCCCGCTCCTCCCCAATCGAAGAAGAGAAGATATACTTGAGCGTTCCATTGGAAATTTCGTTATGGTAGTGGTAGTTGTCCGAGTATCTCCAAACGATACCTCAAATCTTCAAATTTGAAATATTATATCTTCCAAACGATATATCAAAACTTCAAAATTAGAGGTATTATAAAGTTGATATTTCAAATTTAAAGTATCAAATTTGAGATATCACCACCATGATACTTCAAAATTTGAGGTATGTACTTTTCATTACATATTAGTCCCTAGATTTGTTTAATACTCATAAATAATACTTTTAAGTTTTATATTAATTATTTTAGTACTAATATTTTTATGTTCCGTTTTAAATATATATTAATTTTTACATATTATGTTTAAAAACATATAAAATAAAGTTAGAATATTAAGATATAAGCAATATTGGAAAATATAAACTTGTAAAAGTATGGACAATATTGCAATATTTATAAGTTGTATGATGATAAGTAATGTTGAATAAATATATGGACAATATTGCAAAATACAAACTTTTGATACCTTAAATTTGAGGTATCACTTTAGGAAAAAAACACTTGATACTTCAAATTTGAGGTATGTGATACCTCAAATTTGAGGTATTGCCTTTGGAGATGCTCTTATAACAAGAACTAAAAATATTTAAAACACACGAAAAGAACATTGGTACTAACATCAGAGCCATTGGATAACAAATATTATCACACTTCCATAACGAACTAGTACACTTGGTTCTAGGCAAAATATATGTTCGAGATGTGTTTGATTCTTTCTTCGTTTTGATTGAGTTCGTAAACTATGATATTAGTCAAATTTTGAAGCAAATTAAATAATAAAATCATTGTATTCAAAGTCTCCTCGAGAAGATGATACAGTCTCAAATATCTGAATTTTGGTTAACTTAAAAACACCTTTCAAACCTAACCTTCAAAAACCTACCTCTCGATAATCAAAGTCTCCTCGAGAAGATGATACAGTCTCGAAATTAAGCAATATGTAAGGGTTTCAAGCACATAAACAATTTTAATTGTTATTCGAAATTTACATACAAACTCGAAAATCATAAGAATACGAAATCGATAAACGTATTATCAAATTGACGAAGACAAACCGGACACCTCAGAGACATTCAAAAACCATATGAGCAACTGGCGGCCGAAAACGAGGTCATACTGTTTTGAAAACGCCACGACCACTTTCGGATCAGAGATTTTTTAACAACTGCAGATTTTGGATCTGGTATTCTAGCATCGTAGAAGATTTAGTTAAGTTATAGGATAAATATTTATGTTTTCTCAAAATAAAACATAAATTTTCAATTTATTTAAAATTGTGTGATGTGGAATGTAGTTCGATCGTGACTAAATGAGAACTACACCGTAAATAAATGTGAAAGATAAGGATGTAAAATGATTTATTTGAAGGGATATAAAAGTCAATAAATTCTGAAATTGCAATCAATTTTGGGAATTTGTGTTTTAGACTGAAACAATCCTTACAAGTGTCCTATTGGGTGATTAATGTTTGAAATCACTCTTGTTATAACAAGAACTAAAAATATTTAAAACACACGAAAGGAACATTGGTACTAACATCAGAGCCATTGGATAGCAAATATTATCACACTTCCATAACGAACTAGTACATTTGGTTCTAGGCAAAATATATGTTCGAGATGTGTTTGATTCTTTCTTCGTTTTGATTGAGTTCGTAAACTATGATATTAGTCAAATTTTGAAGCAAATTAAATAATAAAATCATTGTATTCAAAGTCTCATCGAGAAGATGATACAGTCTCGAATATCTGAATTTTGGTTAGCTTAAAAACACCTTTCCAACCTAACCTTCAAAAACCTACCTCTCGATAATCAAAGTCTCCTCGAGAAGATGATACAGTCTCGAAATTAAGCAATATATAAGGGTTTCCAGCACATAAACAATTTTAATTGTTATTCGAAATTTACATACAAACTCGAAAATCATAAGAATACGAAATCGATAAACGTATTATCAAATTGACGAAGATAAACCGAACACCTCAGAGACATTCAAAAACCATAGGAGCAACTGGCGGCCGGAAACTGTTTTGAAAACGCCACGACTACTTTCAGATCAGAGATTTTTTAACAACCGCAGATTTTGGATCTGGTATTCTAGCATCGTAAAAGATTTAGTTAAGTTATAGGATAAATATTTATGTTTTCTCAAAATAAAAAATAAATTTTCAATTTATTTAAAATTGTGTGATGTGGAATGTAGTTCGATCGTGACTAAATGAGAACTACACTGTAAATAAATGTGAAAGATAAGGATGTAAAATGATTTATTTGAAGGGGTATAAGAGTCAATAAATTCTGAAATTGTAATCAATTTTGGGAATTTGTGTTTCAGAATGAAACAATCCTTACAAGTGTCCTATTGGGTGATAAAAATATTTAAAACACACGAAAGAAACATTGGTACTAACATCAGAGCCATTGGATAGCAAATATTACCACACTTCCATAACAAACTAGTACACTTGGTTCTAGGCAAAATATATGTTTGAGATGTGTTTGATTCTTTCTTCGTTTTGATTGAGTTCGTAAACTATGATATTAGTCAAATTTTGTAAATTAAATAATAAAATAATTATTTTGGTAATTAAGTAAATATAAATATGATTTTTGAAATACCCGAATAATCGCTAATATATGTATATAATAATATATATTAGTTTGTACTATATTTAAGTAAATTAGTCTAAGAGAAAAGATATTATTTAATTTATATGATTAAATTTATGATAATATAATTTAAATATAGATATATAGGTTAATTAATTAAATAAATAATGATTTTTTTATGACTTATTTTTTTTCATAAGTCTAAACTAATGTTTAGAATTGTTTACATAAGAGAATATCTAATGAAGCAGAGTGGATAATTCACGGAAAAACTAGACTTTTATAGAACTTCGAAGTGAAATCATTATTTTAAAGTATTTGATGAAAACTAAACCAATTCAAATACTATATTTTTTTTGTTGAGATATTTGCTTTGTGTTCTGTTCTACGGGAATTGCGGCAGATACAACCGTAATTACAGAGCAAGAGACAGTGTTGTCAATTTTGGGCTTTTGGCTGGTTCCAATAGTAATTGGAATATAAATGAATGATCCCATACACGTATAGGGCAATAAAATCAGAAGCATGTGCAATGCTATGACTATTAGGTCAGTGAACGCATGTGCCTATCAACTGAATGATAGTATAATAAATCGTATTAACACATCACAAACATTACGTGTGTGTGGGTCCTTCTTCTAGATTGATGGTATCCACTCAATGCCCACGCGGTCTGGTTTGCTCCATGTCGCAACTATTATTTACCAAGGGTTTATATCTACTTTTGACTTTGACTTGTGTTTTTTTATCCCTCATCGGAATAACTCGTTGCAACCATATAGTACTATAAGTTTTATGAATATATCCTAGATGCAAACATATAATTATTGCAACACTATATCTAGTCACGAGTTCTCCTCGAGAGGAACAAGTATTAGTATCTTGGAATCGAAACACTTTTATAATAGGAGTAACTTTTTTAAGTTAAGAATGCTTTTGTATTTTGATGTTTTGTGGTTTGTACACTGACTAATCTTTGACTAAATAAAAGTATTCTGACTAAACAGAGCCCATGACTATTAGGCCCATATTTATTAGCCCATTCATACCAAATATTTTGGGGCCTTTTTGTTTTTTTTTTACAACGGCCCTTTAAGTTTAATATAAGAAGAAAAATAAATAAAAAATACCAAAACATAAATATTTGTTTATTTTGAAAGTAAATAATGATTTTTTTGTTTTTTTGGTAAGGGGAAATAACTTTCTGGACGGGTTTATAATAACTTTCAGAAAGTATATTATATAAAATAAAATATTACCTATTTTAAACATAGATTCATATATAATATTTTGATATTTATGGTAATGACATTACATAATTTCATATGAAAACTAAACCTTATTTTAAATTAAATTTGAGAATGCATCAGAGAATAACACATCATCATTTTATAGTGAAAATTATTTTGGTGATCACACATAAGAAAAAACAACTCTTCTAATATATAGGGAACTTGGAAAACTATTGGTCAGAAAATTATGTGTTTAATTAAATTCCAAATTTTGTAGTAAGAGAAAAAAAAGAAATGATATCTGACGTGGAAGCATTTGATTGGGTGTGGAAGCAAGAAGCCCTCAAGCATCTTTCTTTCCTCCGCCTCTCAGACCCAAAACTCAGAACGCACAAAAGAGGAGAAGACCTTCTGCCTCTTCCTATCTCTCTTCTACTAGAGAAAAGAAACAATTTTGTTTTTTTTAGAGAAAAGAAACTACTTATTTAATTTTAATAATTTAATTATATTATTAGCCCTTGTTATAAATATTTTCATTATTATTAATTTCTTTTACGAAAAAAAGAGAGAAGCGATCTCTAAAATCAATCTCGATTTTTTTTTTTTTTTAAATTTTACGTTTCGGAGGAATAATTGTATTGAGGGGTGTGGGGATATGGCCTTTCACGTAGCTTGCCCAATTACTTGGTATCTCTTTACACTCTTCACTATCTCTTCGTCTCTCTCTCGCTTTTCTCATCGATTTTGATATCTTTTGTTGTAGCCGTCCGATCTGCTTCTGCTCTCTAGGGTTTTCTCGGTGTCTCCATCCCACCAATGCCAAACACGGGTTTCTGAATGATGTCAATCGATTGCACGAGTTTCTCAAGGATCCTGGGGTTTCTTCTAGGCTTGAATCTACGGTTCAGGTTTGGGTTCCTAAGGTTGTTCCTGCTCCTCAGTCTGTGTCTTCGATTTTGGGTGTTGGAGATGTCGGTTCTGGAGTTTTTGAAAATGCGGAGGAGGTTTCTGCTCATAAGAAGCGTGTTGCTCTTCAGAGTCAGGCTGCTGCTACGGTTGAGGCTGCTGAGGATTATGCTCGGAAGTTTGAATCTGGTGTCAATGAAGTGAGTTCTCACGAGCTTTCCCTATCGATTGCTTTGTTTGTTCTTAGGAGGATGATATTTAATTTGCGTATACATATTTATTTCTCAATTCTTTTTTGTAGACGTTTATTGCATCAAATAGTGTTTTCTGTATTGAATTACCTTCAATTGAGCTTTTTTTTTTTGTTTGTCTCTTATACAGCTTTCCTCAAAAGATCACGCTGGTGAAGAAATAGCTCAATCCGGCATGAATGTAATGTGCAGAATGTGCTTCTTGGGAGAAAGCGACGGAAGTGAGAGAGCAAGGAGAATGCTATCCTGTAAGACCTGTGGAAAGAAGTACCACAAGAACTGTTTAAAGTCTTGGGCGCAACATAGAGGTACTTCATTCAATTCGTTGCTGTCCCTTTTTTTCTGACTCGCTGAAGGGTTTTTCGTCTAATTGCCGTAAGTTGCAGATTTATTTCATTGGAGTTCATGGAGTTGTCCCTCGTGCCGGGTTTGTGAGGTTGTCTCCAGTTTCTCATTTTCCTGTTCGTGATATATGTTGCATTTTGAAGTTTTCTATGCACTTGCAGTCGCTCGCAAAGTGGTTGATAAAACATGTTACTTTTTTTCTATAACAAAAAATGTTCTTATCGAAACAGTTCCATTTGCTCTGAATATTCACTAACGGGTGTAAAACTGGTAGCTCAAGTGCTATATAGAGTGTCCTTAGTTCTTTATACCTGCCTTACCTTAGTCTTTACCCTCCTTAGGTGTGTCGTAGAACAGGAGATCCTAACAAGTTCATGTTCTGCAAAAGGTGTGATGCTGCTTACCATTGCTATTGTCAACATCCTCCACATAAGGTAGCAGACAGATAATTTGTTCATTCAGGTATCTTTGAAGTTAATGCGCTTTTACTTATATAATTTATCTGGAACGCACAGAATGTAAGTTCTGGGCCGTATCTGTGCCCAAAGCATACAAGATGCCACAGCTGTGATTCTACTGTCCCTGGAAATGGCTTAAGTGTCAGGTACACAGTCTTAGTCTTTTGCAGGATAATCTAGTCTTGTAAGTTAACAGAACAACAATAAACTTTCTTTAGCAAGTTAAGGAATTGCAGATGGATTGACCTCTTTTAAAATTCTACTGATCATTTTTTTCTCTCCGTTTTTAATATAACAGGTGGTTTTTATCATATACTTGCTGTGATGCCTGTGGGAGATTGTTCATGAAGGGAAATTATTGCCATGTTTGCTTGAAGGTATTTTTAAGCAAAACGAGTCTTGCCCGACCATGGCCATTATTTTTTTACTGGGCGATGCCCATATCCAATTTTTTGTAGTTTTTCTTGACCTCGCACATCATTGATGTTCCATTAACCAGGTTGCTTTTCATGTATAGGTGTACAGGGATTCAGAATCAACACCGATGGTATGTTGTGATTTATGTCAGCGGTGGGTGCATTGCCACTGCGATGGAATAAGGTTCTTCATCATTATATATTACAGATATAGTATCTTGGCTGACTTTCTGATTTGGTTATTTTAGATATGCATCAAAAATTGTATTTCAGTTGCATTAAATTTGGATTTGTTTGCCTCTGGAATTTTTCATGCAGTGATGAGAAATATCTGCAGTTCCAAGTTGATGGAAACCTACAATATAAATGTGCCACATGCCGTGGGGAGTGTTATCAGGTATGTATATTCCTGTTGTTAATACCTTTGCTTCTTATTCCCTCAGATCATTCTTGTTGTTTATTTTTTTTATCTTAGAAGCAGCTCTCCCAGAGCTGGTGGTTTTCATTTAGAATAGGAAGGATTAAATATTGCAATTTGGTAGTGTGTTGATCAGATAAGTTTCTTAATTTTTAAATTCTATTTTGGCTCTCAGGTAAAGGATCTTCAGGATGCAGTGCAGGAGCTTTGGAAGAAAAAAGATGTGGTGGACAAAGAGTTGATTACTAGTTTAAGGGCAGCTGCAGGTTTGCCAACAGAGGAAGAAATATTTTCGATATTTCCGTTTTCAGATGATGAAGAAAATGGACCCGCATCTGGTCGCCCACTGAAGTTCTCTATCAAAGGGTTGGTGGAAAAATCCCCAAAGAAACGCAAGGACTATGGGAAGAACTCTCTGCATAAAAAACATGCTAGTAAAAAAGGTAATCACACTAAGATGGAGCCCCAACAAGATTCTGAAGTTCATCAGGAGATTGAATCTGAGAGGCGTAGACTAGGTGGTTCTAAAATTGAGAGTGTGGGATTTCAGATAAATGAACAATCTGACGTCCATTCTTCAGTAGCTGGAATTTGCTCAACACATGAACCTAGGATTGTAAAACACAAGAGAGTTGATGATGTTATGGTGACTGATGAGGATAAGCCGTCAAGGATAGTCAGAATAAAGTGTAGTAAGCCTCATGATTCGGACAGCGAGGATACCCAAAGGGATGCAGGCGAAGAAAAATCTGTTAAAGCAAAGAAGTTGGTTATTAATCTGAGTGCTAGGAAAATAAACATCAGTGGTTCTTCAAAGTCAAATGTTGTATCTCATTTACCTAGGGACAGAGATCAGTCCTCTTCTGGTGGTATGTTGCAGTTTTGGTTTAACACACGACTACATAAATACATAGATAGTTTGGCATATACATCATCTGGTTAACTATTGATCATTTTACAGGTCTGTAGTTTCTCTAACCTTCTGCTAATGATTTATTTCTGCAGGGGATAAAGTTGATCAGACTGGGGAAGTACGGACCCTGAAGATTTCTGGAAGGTTTGGGAAAACTCGATCGGAAGAAAGTAAAACTTCATTTGGGTCGATCTCACGGTTCCCTGCATCAACAAGTGAAGTAAGTCATGTGGATGACAAAACATCCATCCCACCATCAATACAGAAAGAATCAAGACCTCTGCTGAAGTTTAAACTCAGGAAACCTAATTCGATAGATCAGACATCTTTGGTTACAACGCAGTCCGAGGATGAAAAGCTGAGTTCTGCAAAGGGCCAAAGATCAAAGAGAAAAAGGCCTTCAAGCTTAGCAGACAAGACTTCTTTGATGGAAGATGCCGAAACTACAGCACAGTCTCTTCAAAATAGTCCAAGGAACGACGAGTTGATGGATGCTAACTGGATTTTGAAGAAGTTGGGTAAAGATTCAATAGGAAAGAGAGTCGAAGTCCATGGATCTCAAAACTCATGGTAAGTTCTTAACTTAGTAAGCTCTTATGTTCGACCTACTTATTGTATCCAAAGCTGAGTAATACATTTACTGTTGAAGGCATAAGGGAACAGTGACGGACGTAATTGGAGACACATCCACATTGTCAGTTTCTTTAGATGATGGAAGCATCAAGACATTTGAACTTGGAAAGCATAGTGTCCGCTTCATACCACAGAAACAAAAGAGATCGAGGAGCTGATTGGAGCATCAAACAGCGTTTTAGTCACTAACTTTCTGCGTGCGAGCCACAAAGAAGATTTGAGTGTTGAAGAAATAACTCATGCGTTTTAAGCTCTTTTCGGTGGTAATTATCTGCAGACGAAAAAACGGCATAACTGTGTAGATATTACTTGTGATATTGAAGGGTAGTTATGATCTTGTTAAGGCACGATTGGTCTTCACTGTAACTCACTCCCCTCTTAGGTCCATACTTCTTGCAGACTGATGTAACAATTTGTTCAAGTTCAAGCATGTTAGAAATCTACAGGTCCTTTCTTTTACTTAATAATAAAAATAAGGTATTGCAATTACAAAAACTAACTTGTTGAAGATCACACACACTTACCAAACTAAGCAAATCATGGTCTAAGCTTGCACCAAACACAAACTTTCTCCTCAAAGCCTGAGCTCTCTTCTCTAACAGCTGAATGAGGTAATTGAACAAACGCTCATTTCTCTCCAAATAAATTCCCAGGAAGATTCATTGGAAAAGGATTGTCTAGAGACAGAAGAGGTAGTGATCCCTTTTGGAAACCGGGATGACGCGTATACACAGTATCATAACGTTTTTGCAACCACCGAAACAGAGGCAGACACTGGAATCTTGTTAACAACGTGTTGTAACATAGAAGAAAACATGTTGCTCCCCCGTTTACTAGGCACTGGCTTTATAGCAAGGTTTTGTGATTATGGTTTGCATCTGTGATCTGCAAAACCAACTTCAACTATAAGATTACATTTCAAAAACAAGAAGCTCCTTTTTTGAGATTTTGTCTATTCACCTGAAGAAACGAATCTTCTCGGGGGAGAGGAACATCGAAGTCTTGAGTGATGGAAATAATGGCGTCTTTGAGAGTAATACTATCAATGACATTATTTGGGAAGTATTTGGTTACTTGAAGTGAGAGTGAAGCATCACAAACCACAAGCTCCTAGAGTTTTTTTCCCTCTGGAATCAAGAATTGGCATCGAGCAAAAATCCAATTCCCTTGTATGCTCTCTGCGTTTGATTCCGGATCCAAGTAACTCAGCTCCGACGTTGGATCATCTTCCTCTACTTCATTTTCTTCCTCTTGTTTCACTATCTCTTCTTTTAGTGAGCTCTCGGGCAATGCTTTAGAGACGAAACAGAGCCGTTTCGACAGAGTTTCGGTGGAGAAGAGGCTGGTTTTGATGGGTCTAGTAAGAGACAAGAATCTAGTGATTCTGGGAAGTGAAGGTGTGTGGATTCGAGTAGTGTTGAAGCCTAGCGTCGCCATTAAAGGAGAAAGCTTTAGGAAGAAATAGAAGAACAGAGGATTTTGAAGAAAAGTTTCATCCTTTTAGGTTGGTCCTTCCTCAACCACTTTGTATATAAGAAAATTTGAATTACAAAAAGAAGTTTGTTCTTTTTATCCCTCACTGCACAAACTACAACAAAACAAAATTCTGAATTGATCATGAGGAACGATATTGAGATATAGATTTTACACAAAGAAGAAGTGTAGTTTATGAATCGTATGTTGCATAAGGGATGCACCAAAGATTGAGGAAGACAACGAATGAGGAAGCATTGAAACTTATTGATGATGAAGAAGAAAGAATAGGAGTTTGAGGAGATCCATTGAAGCTCTGTTTCTCAGGCCATTGACATTGGTTTGTTCTCTAAAAAAGATCTGAAAAGAATAAAGGCTTGACGAGGACGATGAAGAGGCACTTCATGACCAGCTCCTGCAATTGTCACTAGTGTAAGCCCTTTGTACACTTGACTCCACCCACCTACCTTGCCATGATCGTACCAAGGGTACCAGTTTGTGATCGTTGCTAGCTTCAGTGCATCTATAGAGTATCTAGTTGCAGTTACAGGAACCACTGCATCTGTATCTCCACTGCATAGAATGCAATCTCACTCATTGCCTTTAAAGGAAGATCACAAAAGGGAATATCACAAACTGAAATTGGTACCTGAAGACCCATATTTTGAGACCTGCAGTAATCAATTCTCTGTATATAGGAAGCATAGAAACAGGAGAATCTGTCCAATAGCTTCCAACAATGTCACTGCAAGAGACCAAGAAAAGCTCAAAAGTTCAATCTTCTGATACGAACCAAAATTGACCAAAAAAGCTCAAGAAGTAAACTGACCTGCATGATTTCCATGGATAAGGTAAGCGAGTGACATTTGCGTGAAGAGCTTTTTGAACTTCCACACGGTTAAAATACACACTTGAATATCTCTCTGTACAAGGATCATAAGCTCTTGACATCCATGGCTGAGTTGTTCGATACAAAATGTACAATATAAGCCAAAAGAACAAGATAACCAAATCCGAAATTGCTGCTAAAATGTATGAAACTTACATAGCGACCCTTTAAGAAGCTCTTAAGTGCTACAGTATTGTTGCAGGGTTTGGTGAAAATACTGTATGGATCAATATTTCCTTGCTCTAGTTCAGCATTTCTCAGAGCTTCCATACACTGCAGTGAAGGATGCTGAGATGATACTGAGTAGCATGCGGTCTTTAGTTGACGATAAGTTGAATCTGAGATTAGACCATGGTTCCACCAATATTCGAATGTTCCTATGTAATCATGATAGTCATCTGTAACAGCATTTCCCACCTGAATAAGCACACTAGCTTTAAAAATCCCAAAAGTTTCCAATCTTGTACAAATTTCTGACGTTTTTTCAGTTCTTACCATAAAACCTTTGAGGTTCATAGGTGGGTTCTTGAAGCTCTTGTTTCTTTCATAGACAAGTTTAGACAACTGAGGAACAAAATGACCTGTCCAAAAGAGAGAGATAGAGAGAGATTAATCACTAAGCATGAGCCATTTCTTGTTACTGGTGAGAGTTTGAAGGAAACCTGCATAGCTTTCTCCAACAATGTAAAAGTCTCTATGTTTGTATTGTGGAAACCTTTCAAACCAGTTGACAAGAAATCTATATGCATCTTCAGCTACAGATTCATCAAGACAAGACTTCAATTAAGCTGAAGGAAGGTCAGATTCAAAGAAAAAAGCATAAATAGATGGAAAGAGCAGAACCAGTTCTCTGATCACCGGTTGTGTAAAGATCTGAACTTGTGTTTGAATATGAGAAACCAACTCCAGCTGGAGACTCTAAGAAAAGCAAGTTCGCCACTGAAAGAAAAAGAGAACAAATCTGAATAGGAATTGTGAAAGAGACGAGGAGATTTAGTAAGAATCTTACACTTATTCCAAGCATAAAGTTTAGGATGAAGAGTTTTCCCATCAGAACCAACACGAAAAGGTCCAATTTCTTCAGCAGCACCATAAGCAACAGAAGAACAACCTGGACCCCCATTGAGCCACAGAACCAAAGGTCTAGACTTCGGGTTACGGGTCAATGGAGACTCGACTAACCAGTAGAACAAAGCTCTTCCACGTTTTTCATTTACAGTGATGTAACCTGAGTACTGTCTGAAATCTACTTTACTTGGTTGTCCGGGTAACTCAATGATTCTGTCTCTTTTTTGCTCTTCTACATAAGATGAGGCAAAACATGAAGAGATTGTGAGTAAGAGAGAGATTAGAAGAAGAGAGTAATCCATGATGTCAGATCTAAGAGAGCTAGATCTAGAACTTTGGATTCCCCTCAAGATTTGGAGGACTTTTCAGAGAGTTAGTGTGAGAGACATTTTTAAGTTTCTGAAAGTCAAACTTGCAGTTACTTAACAGAACAGTATGCACAGTAGGCTTTGAACAAAGGGATAACTTTTCGTCTGTGATTGTTAAACTAATCCATAGTTTATAGTAGTGTGGTTAAATGTTAACCAATCCTAACCCTGATTAAGACAAAATAAACACTTTTTACCTTTTAAACCGACACTAATTTGGTCTGACATGGGCAATTGGGCATGCCTGATGTTTTTTAAGAGGCTAGAATTTACTTAGGAGATTCCTTTCTAAAATTTTCTTTTTGTCTTTTAGTAACTTTTTTGTTTGTTGGGTTGACCCTCAGAAGTATCATATAGTACCAGTTCCACCCGATCTTT
>OVAU01001177.1:2462-15809 GCA_900406315.1 Biscutella laevigata subsp. laevigata
AGGTGCATGTCTGTCGCTTATAGATTGGTTTGTGGATTCTGTACTAATGCAGTAGCTTCTTATTTGTGGAAAAATCTGCCTATCTTCTATCCCCTAATGTTTCTCTATGGCTGCATGGTACAGGGAACGGAAAAATTAGTCCAAAAGACAAGTTATGCCTGCCTTCCAATTCGGTACAAGTTCTTTCTAACAATGCATTTCAACCTCTGGGCTATCCTTCAACTGATCATAGGAAGTTATTGGGCGAAAGAGCATCTATCGAATGGGAAGCTCGTCAAACGAATCCTGAATTTTCCTATGATAGCTTTGTGGAATCAAGTGTGGCATCAAATGCTCCAAGCTTGAATCATGGCTACCGTCCTGAGTCCGCCAGACCTTGGAGCCATTGGATTTCTTCAGGGGAGAACCCAAGTAGCAGCTCAGTTCAGAAATCTTTGCCACGTCAAACGAATCCATTCTTGAATTTTAATACACAAGCAAGAGCAGATTCTAGTTCTGCGATGAGAAGCCTTGATTTTGGCAGGCTTTACCAAGGATTCTCTTCAGGGTCGAAGGAAACTGCCTTAAATTTTCCATCAGGAAACTTTAATCATCGTAACAACGGCGGTAAAGGGGCTGTTGCAAATGGTTCTTTGAGTGAGGCTTTGAAGCATCAGAGTATTGGAACCTGTCAAGGACCAGAAAAGAGGGAGTGCTCTGCTGGGTTGCCTTGGGTAAAACCTAAGCCCCCTAACAAAAATGAAATAGCCAATGGCGGTTTGGATTTGAATGCTTCTGCAAATCAATTCATGGATGGAAGTGATGTGGATGATTGCTCGAATAATGTAGCCCCTCACAACGGTTTGAAGTCTGTTTCATGTTCTACTGACGCCCACTTGGGGCAGCTTGAAATGCCAGATTCACAGAGTAGTAGAAAGATTCTTGGATTCCCGATTTCTCAGGAGCATTCTATTTGCGAGGAAGTAAACACCTTGGTGAAGAGAAACCTAGATATCAACTTGCCGTGTGAAGCCTCGGTTTCTGAAACCGTTGTTGTGGAGAAGGAAGAAGGTAAAAAGGATGCCACTTGCAGGCACTACATTGACTTGAATTTATGTGCTAGCGAGGATGAAGGTTCCGGCTTGTGTTCTAATTCAAGAGTGGAAACAAAAGCAACTACTATGATAGATCTGGAAGCTCCCCCACCACTTGAGAGTGAAAAGGAAGAGGAGAAATTGCCAGAGAAGAGAGATGAAGAAACTTGGGGATCAGAGAAAGGTGAAGCTGGAGACTCTGTTGATGAACTCATCAAGGCAGCAGCGGAAGCTATAGTAACCATCTCAGTCTCTCACCACTGCCGTGATACTGATGAAGCTGCTTACTCTTCCACCGATGCAGTTTCTAAAGACCCGCTCTCTTGGTTTGTGAACACTATATGCCAAAGCCTTGATGCTTGTGGCAATGATTTAGAGAAAAGGATTGATGCTTGTTTGGAAGCCAGAGACAGTGCAAGCTGCCGTGAAGAATGTTCTTCAGGGGAGTTTGATTACTTTGAGACCATGACTCTGAACTTACCCCAGACCAAAGAAGAAGACTACATGCCAAAGCCTTTAGTCCCAGATCATCTAAAATTCGATGGGACGGGGTCTCTGGGAATCACATCTAACCGGCCAAGAAGAGGACAAGCAAGACGGGGAAGACCAAGGCGGGATTTCCAAAGGGATATTCTCCCTGGTCTTGCTTCTCTGTCTAGACTCGAAGTAACCGAAGATCTTCAAATGTTTGGGGAACTTATGAAAGCCATAGGCTACAGTTGGAACTCAGGAGTGGCCCGAAAGAGCTCAAACCGAGGAAGGAAACGACTGGTCAGCAACATTGACAGAGCTCCAGTCTGCTCGTCTTTGGTGCAGCCAATGAATAAGAACAGTGTACAAATGGTGGGACTGGAAGATAGAAGCTTTACAGGATGGGGAAACGCAACCAGAAGACCAAGGCGACAAAGATGCCCTGCAGGTACTCACCCAGCTGTGATCCTAACATAAAGTTTTTCATGAATAAATTCCGATTGTCGCTATTTGAGGAACATTATAGAGGGGCAAATACACCAGAGAAAGTAATATGAACAAATCTCCCCATGTTTGTGGGTGTTGCTTGCCCTTTGTATATCTTGTCGTCTCTTAAAAGGGCCAAAGAAAGAAAGAAAAAAACATGATTGTTTTGTATTAAGCTGGTTGGTTATTACAAAATCTGCATCTCTGTTCTGTATTGGCTCAAAAAGAATACATATTCCTACATGGCTCTAACTAATAAGTTCTATAAGAATCTATGACATGTTCTTCATGCATTGATCTCTAAATAATCTGCTTCAATAGCTATGTTCTGGAAATTCCTAAGAAACCTGTAAATTTCCTCTGTTCTGAAACAAAACTCTTCCCCAGCTCCAAATCTAAAAACTTTTTGATCAATCTCGATGGAGCTGTATCCAGGAACTTTCTTGAGCTTCGAACTCTTCAAAAAAGATCTCATTCTCCTGAATTCTTCCCATTCCCCTTCTTCACCATATACATTGGACAGTAGAGTGTAATATCCCGTATCATCGGTAACTATATCCGAAAGATCGTTTTGTATGGCTTTGATTATATCCATTCTCTTATGGATTCTGCATCCATTGATCAGACAACCCCAAACGCTAGCATCAGCTAGAAAAACCATCTCCTTGATGTTTCTATATGCTTCTTCAAGATCACCAGAACGGCTCAAAAGGTCAATGAAACAGGCGAAATGCTCCGAGTTTGGTAAGATGCCAAAACTTCTCATCAAGTCAAAGTAGAATTTACCTTCTTCAATGGAACCAGAGTGACCACAAGCAGAGAGAATGTTCATAAAGACTACTTCGTTAGGTTTTGTTCCGGATTCTACCATTTGATTGAACGTAGATATGGCGGATCCTATCCGTCCATGCATTCCATAGGCGTTGATCATACTACTCCACGACACAATGCTCCTATTAGGCATGGCCTTGAAGACTGTTTCAGCTGTGTTGAGATCTCCACATTTGGCATACATGTCGATTAGAGCTGTATCAGTAAAAAGATCCTCTAAACCGCAAAGAACGAGCTTGTGGTGAACCCATTTCCCTTTCTCTAGAGAACCTATGCTTGAGCACGCTTGGATAACCGCCAAAAATGTAACTTCATTTGTCTCCAGACAGTTCTGAAACATAGAATCGAAGAGATTAATCGCCTCTAAGGAGTTACCATTCTGAGAAAACCCGCATAGTATTGAATTCCAGGTCACAACGCTCCTATGTTTGATCTGATCGAATACCGCATACGCTGAATCCACAAATCCGCTCTTAGAGTACATGTCTATCATCGAGTTCTGCACAAACTCGTCTGTAACGTTCGTCCTTAAAGCATGCCCATGAATCTGTTTCCCTAGCCGGGCTAAACCAGCATTCTCGCATGCTGAGATTGAGCTTGCCAAAGTGAAGGAGTCCGGTCTTATTTGCTGTGTCACCATTTGTCTAAACAAGCACAATGCCTCAATCACCATACCTTTGTGTGCATATAGAGATATAAGAGAGTTCCATGACACAATATTTCTATCGCCAACCACAAGTAAAACCGTCTCAGAGTCGCCTAGTCTCCCGCATTCAGTGTACAGCTCTACTAAGGCTGAAGAAAGGGACTCATACTTGGGATCCAGCTCTCGTCGAACTGCAAAACCATGAATCGACTTGCCTACTCTACTTAACCCTAATAATCCGCAGGAGCTCAAAACGCTATTAAGGGTAACCAAATTCGGCTCAACTCCAGACATTAACATCTCACTGAAGCTTCTCAATGCGTTTTCAGAAAACCCATTGCGGTTGTAACTAGAGATCATAGCAGTCCACGAAACTTCACTCCTATTGTCTATCTTTACAAAGATTCTCTCAGCGCTAAACAAGTCCCCACACTTACTGTACATTGTAAGAAGAGAATTGCAGACAGTTTCATCAAAATCAAACATTTTCCTCGTTATCTGGCAATGGACAGACTTGGCGATCCTCAAACATCCAAGCTCAGCACATCCTTTGACCACGCTGATCAAAGTCACAGCATCAGGCTCAACACCATTATCCACCATGGATTTAAATATCCTCAATGCTTCTGCCACTTCACCATTCTCGAGGCAGCTAGAAACAAGAGTACTCCAAGCCACAGAGTCTCTAACGGGCATTCCCTCGAACACCTTCTCTGCATCACTTAGATTCCCTGTTTCGCCGTACATACATAACAGAGACGTCTCGATCACAGCGTCATCGTTTACACCGCTTTTGATAATCCTCCCGTGGACTTTCTTGCCAACGCCCAGATGGTCCTTTAAACCCGCACAAGCCCTTAAAACAGATGGAAACACGAACTTGCTGATATGTGTCTTCTCCAAAACCAACCTATGGTACAGATCAATGGCGCTGTCGAGTAAGTGGCACCTGACGTTGCATTTGATGAGAACGCCGTACATGAAGGAATCTGGGTAAGGAAAAGCTTCGAAGACGAGCCTCGACGAGTCTGGAGAACCCATGAAAGCGTATGACTCGATGAGCTTCGTAACAGGAAGAGGATCACAACGAAGACGGCCGGTGACCAATAGGTGGGCATGAAGCTGGGTTACTGATCGTATGCTCGAACATGATCTAAACAATGGCATGTACTGCGTCATCTTCAGCTGATGCTCAAGAACATTTGACAGAAGAGAAAAATAAAAGGAGACTACTTTTGGGATTTTCTACTGAGAAAATGGATTATTAACAAGATTCAAACATAGATTACATTAGAAGCTAAGAGAAGATCTTAATTTGTTCCAGCATCAACACAAAGGAGAGCTAAAATTTCAGAGATAAGCAGAAAAGAATGAAGAACTATTGCACAAAGAAGAAGAAAACAGTAAACAAACAAATATAACAGAATAAAGTAACGGTCTTGATTTTTTCACCCTTTGGGGTTAGGTTTGGCTCATGGCCGTTGATATACGTATTTTGTTCTTGGATCAACGATTAGACCTTTTCCTCCGTTAACTTCAAGATCATGCCTGCAAATTATCACACAACACTGGATAATTAAACATCAAACCGAGCAGCGAACAACACTTCGGAGAGTGAAGAGTAGGAAGCTTAACTGGAAAACAAAATCTGGGATGGTTAGTTGCTCACGAGGAACATATTTGAACAGCTGCAGAAGTCGCTCTGCATATACAACTTTCTTCCACACCTTTATCAAGTTTTCCGGATGCAACAGAGAAAAGACAGGTAAATTAGACTTACTCAGAATGACTAAAGCCTTGGAGGATGGAAGTTTGAAATGGTTCAGGACTTTACCACATTATCCACAAACAATTGCATAGCAACTATTGTAGCCTTCAAATGGAAAGTTGGATGAAGGACATAGATTGCCTGGACGAACCAGAGCTGATCAGGATTAGGACAAGGACAAGGAGGAGCCTTTCTCAATGAGGTTTTAGTAGGTATAGTTTCATACCTGAAGGTTACGCTGGTGTTTGCGTCCAAGTATCTGTTGTAATCTCTTCATCCACCCCAAATCTGGTTGCCTGTTTATTCCGATGTTATTGAAGTTTACAAAGTCCAAGTGTCATTTTTCCACTAAAGAAGACTTAGCATTGACTTACACTTGTAAAGATGCTGCAGAATGGAAATAGACAATTGAATACGGCTTCTGTATCAAAGGTTCAAATTCCTGCAGTATCGTCAGACACCAAATCAAGTCAAAGACAATCAACAAAAGATTGTATTCAGTGAGTTGGAGAACAATCAGGGCATGCGATTTCGTGCTTACCTTTACAAGATAAAGCACAAAACGCTCCAGATCAAGACATCGCAGCAAAAAGTGAGCTCCTACAACAACCATTACAGGGTGACCTTCGGTGTCAACACCACCACGGTAACTGAAGACAGGAGAACAGAAACGGCTTGTCAATGTCGGTGTATCCATTAGTCACTCACTCAAGGGTATAAAAAGTGAACTTGTGCAAAGTAAAGAACGATAAAAAAGTCAAGTACATAGAAACCATACACTATTTTCATCTCTGCAATTTCAGAAAGGTTGAGAGAATTAGCTTTTGCTAGGTATCGGGAATGGAGTGAGTATTCCTCTGCAGCGGAGAGAGAGGGTCCCCCCAGATCACCAAATCCTAGCAGTTTAACAAAATTGAATCCACTTTGTGCCTGTGCAGTCTTCTCCCATTGTTCTCTGCGCCTTTCATCTGGGTCTTTAATCAAAGACATAAAGGCAGGATCCAAATATGAATCAAGGTGATTCGAGTTCCTGAAATCATATGGCTATCACTAAAGTGCAAAGAGGTGAGACAATAAAGTGCAAAGACTGAAGCAGTTAGCGTTCACCAACCTTCGTAACAAAGTAAGATCAGTGGCAGGGCGCTCGATTGGAGCTGGAAAAGCTCTGGACTGAGGGTTATTTGGCAGCGCCTGTATTCTGATTTTACGTTCGTCTATAACTGTCTCACCATTCTCATCCCCAACATCAGCTGGGAGCTTTGAGATGGCAACCTCTTCCTCGTGCTCATCTCTCGGAAAGTAAAGTGGAAGTAACCTACATTCAGAGAGTCAAAGTTTAGCAATGGTCTCCTTGTGAATAGTTCCGAAAGTAAAGGTTCTCAAAACTGAAAGTTACAAACCGAGTGTTAGGCCAACAAAAAATAGCTTTAGATACCTTTTGTATATCTCCGTATCAGAGGATGTGGTGGTACAGAAAACAACGGCACTGATTTTATCCTTTTGCTTCTCTAGAAAGCGACGGACAGTTCCTGAAAGTTATACAACACATGAATTGGAAACACGAAAGTCATTTGTTGAAAGCAAAAAGACTGTTCAAGAAGTATTTTACGTATGGCAACATGAGCAGCTGGTTCTCGGGGATAATTTTTGGCTTCTGTATATATACAGCCCATAGCGATACTGCAATGATGTACGTAAACCAAAATCAAGCTCTTGAGCTTTAGAAACAAAGAAAACCACAAAAGTCCCAAAGAATCTGAGTGTTGCAATTAAAAACAAGGAATAACAGCAGAATACTATCTTCACGCACCTTTGAAGCCTATTATCTATGAGAAGCTCTAGACAAGATCTATAGCAATGACTTAGAGCATTCTCAGCAGCTGTATGATACTTCACTGCATACTTGGGTCCAACTGTATGAATAACCCTCCTGAACAAAACAAAAAAAAAAATTTGGAGTTGCCCATTAAGCACAAACCTAATACGCGGTGCAAACTAAAGTACCACAAAATGTCTAAGAGATAACATGCTTGTCCACCTTAATTTTGAAAATTCCTATCACAAGATGTAGTATTCACACAGCATGAAAAAAACTGTACACAGACAACAACGGAGGAGCTCTATCATAGGGACAAGGATAGTTGAAGAATAGAGCGGANGTCCACCTTAATTTTGAAAATTCCTATCACAAGATGTAGTATTCACACAGCATGAAAAAAACTGTACACAGATAACAACGGAGAAGCTCTATCATAGGGACAAGGATAGTTGAAGAATAGAGCGGAGACTAGATTCAAAAGGCAGAACAGTGAATTTATCTTAAACCGTCTTCTCCACCACAAATTACCTCGCCGGTAGATCATAGGCATTAGTTACTTTCGCCATCCCTGTCCGGCATCCACCCTTTCCAGAAAGAAAGAATAAGAAAACAACACATAATATGAATATATGATGCCATGCCCGTTCCAATAATATCTATAAACCACTTTTTTAGATAATAGTGAAGGAAAGTGTTTGTACCAATGTAGCACATTGTTCTGCAAGGCCAGGTCCAGCAGCCGCATGTAGACCAGGACTGCTATGTGCCTCATCTAAGTTCTGTCCTCCGATTCCAAGAAAAGACAATAAAATCAAAGCCACACATGAAGCACAATTTACTTACCCATAAGCAAAGCTGAATCCCTGAGTTGAGCTTACCTCATTTGTCGAATTCACAACAGCATCGACCTCAAGGTTCCAAGGTTCACCTCTCCACAGGTATATTTTGGAATTAATCTCGTGATCAACAGGAAACTTAGATACCATCCCATTGCCGCTGCGTCCTGCTTCAGAAGACGAAGCCAAAGGGTTTGCATAGCGTGGATTTGAATGTGATGGATCTTCTGCTTCACTTTCGAGAGATGACCTCTGCTCAACATCACTCCATCTTGGAATTTGATCCAAAGTCACTACGTAATCAACACTCTCTGTCGGAGTTCCACCACGAGCGGTTGTCGCCGTGGGAACGGCCTGATACATCATTGCAGATCAAACCAGAACAACCTTCTTCCCCCTTAGAAAGATGACTTGCTTGGCAGATTAATGTGCTGTATCAGAAAATTTTGTATGCTCACTGAAAATGGGGACAAAAGAAAACAAGAACAATCATTTACATGTAGAAGAACTGAAATTGAGACAGTAAGTTGGAAAATTCCAATGGCCCAAGCAGAATTACGTCGACGATTACCAGGTCCATCAGACATTAACGAATCATGGAAATTAGATAGCCGGATCGTACTAAAGCAATACAAAACCAAATAGTTCCAACAATAGTCACAACTGAACATCAATCCAATCCCGAGAAACGAAACTGCCAGAAAGTGTAAGAAAAATAACATAAAAATGAAAACTTTCAGATGTTGAAAACTCGGACATGACGAAATTTTCATAAAATCAACAGAGAAACGAGCTGAGAGAGAGGTCAGCAGAAAACAGAGGATTAAAAGCACGGCCTTGTCTAAAATTCGATAAACCAATACACAAAGAGGAAACCTGAAATTTCACTTCTTGTGAAACGAAGATGGAATCTAGAGAGAGATCGTTTGATTACAACTGTGATAGATAGATCATAGATGGATCGATGAGGTAGCGAAAACATCAAACCAGCTCCTCAGCTAAATAATAAACTCAAAACCAGACAAATATATATATTTTATATACGAAAATTAGATTGTCGATTACGCGAATATACCTCAGTCTCAAACCCTCTCAATCACCGAGAAGGTTTTGACAATAAAAAAGAAAGGAAAAAAAAGATTCCCCAAGTCGGCCGTTAAATCCGACGGTTCTCTTTTGAGATAGTTAACTGTCAATGGCACGTGCACATTTGGTTAACTGAACGACATCGTTTCTGTCTTTTCTCAAGGATCTCCTTTAGCGTTTTGCGGATCAACGGAGGAGAGAAAACGCGAGAGAGAGAGGCTTCTCTTCTTCTTCTCCGTCCTCGATCTCCTCTTCGATGCATCTGCTTATCTGATATTTGGTAAGCCGAGTTCAACCGCCGTTATGTTTCATGTATTTCGATTTTTTAAACCTAGATTGCTCTTTTCATCTGTGGCGTGTTCTGCATCTACATGCCTGTGTGTGTGCTTTTTTCGTTTGATTTTCCATTCGAGTTTTGTGATTAAAGTTTTAAAGTTAGGATCAATAAACCTTTGTTTTTTTTTTTATCTTTGTGGGGGTTACCATGTATCGTACATTGAGCTCTGTAGTGCTATTTTTTTTATCGTTCGCCATTCTTCTGATCTGAATTATGTTCATGTGCCAATACCTTGGATTCGTATGTATTTTTGAATATTCGATGTTATTCTTTAAAGGTGTTTTTCTTGAAAAAAAAAATCATATTCACTGTTTGCTTACTCTTCCCTTTTATCCAGGTTCGTAAAATGATGTATGTTGGTCAAAGAAGCTCTTTTCAATCTGGGTAATTTTGATACTGTGACTCAGGTCAATAAATCCTCATTCTCAGATTTAAGTTTGATCAAAAAAATGTGGAGCTTTGCGTCAAATGTCATGGGGAGTATGGGATTAAAGAAGTCACCTAAAGATTTAACTCAAGCCTCCTCTCAATCAGACGACGAGGTTTCAAATGTTAGCAGGGATGAAGAGGGATTAGAATGCCCTATATGTTGTGAATCTTTCAACATTGTCGAGAATGTTCCCTATGTGTTATGGTGCGGTCATACTCTTTGCCAGAATTGTGTGTTTGGACTCCAATCTGCTGTCTTGAAACTCTCCAGCCAAGATATCAGGATTCCATTCCTTGTCACCTGCCCATGGTGTCAGTTGCTTTCGTTCAGGATTGTCTACAAGGGCAATCTTAAGTTTCCTCGGAAGAATTTCTTCCTTCTCTGGATGGTTGAGAATATGAATGGTGACAGGACAAGACATGGTTCCTTGGTCAGCGATAGCCATCTATCTTCAAGATGTAGCATGCCTCTGGGACACCACTGCAGCAACGGTAATCTCAGTGTAAGGCCTATTTTGAGTAACCAGTCTGCAGAACTCTTGCCACATCATGATGACCATAGTAACCAACCAAACAGACAACACTTCTCTTTTCACAAATCCCTTGATTTCTTCATCTCTTTCACCTCCAAGTTCCCATTGGTGATAATCTTCCTTCTGATTGTATTCTTTGCTATACCCGGCAGCCTCATCATTCTTTCCCTTTACTTCCTCCTCACAATTCTGCTCGCAATTCCATCTGCCTTGGTACTATATTTTGCGTACCCTATTCTGGAAAGGTTGGCAAATGAAATAACATCAGGAGAGTGATGCTGAGCTCATATTCTTCTGTTGCTCGGGCCATTTGGTGTGATTTACATTGCAACAACCCTTTTTAGCTTTTGGAGTCTTTGAAGCTTTCACGATTTGTAGTAGTTTTGCAACTTTTTCTTATATTATCTTTTGTAAGCTTGGGCATAGTATCTGTGATTTTGAACTCTTGGTTCTAGTACTGTTTTGTAACTGTCTAAAGTTTTGATTTGATATATTCGAGCCATAGTTATTCAGCAGTTAAGAATGTTTGGTTTTTATGTTTCCTGCAAGTTGCAGGATTCAAAGACATGTAGACGGATTCCTCCAAGTTGCTCTCATTGTGTTGGCTTTTTGTGTGCAAACAGAGATATAAGAGAGTTCCATAACACAATTATGTTTGCTTGCTTTATTACGAAAAAACCATAACATGCTAACCAAACCTAACACAGAGTCAATACTAGCATCTAAGCACAAACCGGAGCATTGAAGTCTTTAAGAGAAACAAAAACGATGGAATCTTGCTTAACATGTATCGGTGTGGACGAGTCAACCAATTTAGGCTTCATCGCCGGAATATCCTCAGACTCCGTCAACATCAACACCTTTCCGTTAAGCAAAACGACGTCACTCTGAATATCACCGTTGATAGGAGTCAAGTGATACTCCTCTCTTTTTTCCAAAGAGACTCTCGCGTACTCCTCTATGTGCAACTCGTAAGACTCCGTGTTGGACAAATTGATGACAACAAGCGTGACTCCTGAATGTTGTCGTGCACAATGAGCGTAGACACGTAGATTCGGACTTGTATCGTGATTGACTTGAAGCACTCTTGATCCCATAAGACGATGCCATAACAGTGCACCGTAATAGTCAGGGTTTGGGACGAAAGTGGTTGTGTTTAAAAGACCATAGTTTCCACCAACAAGTGCTTGTCTACAGAAAACTTTGTGGTTATACACTGAGGTCATACCAAGCTGATCAATGTACCTGAAACACACAATATCAACATCAAAATAAGCTATAACTATTGTTTAAAGTCCCAACAAAAAAAGGTTTAGAAACGTGTTTTGTAGGTTTACCAGAATCCATCAGCAAAAGTGTGAGAAACCTCTTTCCCACCGCTGTTATAAGCACCACCAGCTTCACCAACCCAAGCCCCAGCCCAAGGACCGAACCGGTCTATTGTATTGGATACGTCTTTATATGTCTGAGTTACTTGACTCAAGAAAAACGGATCTTGAATCTTGTTGATCAGAGTCTTGTCAACACCTGCGCCTAGATTGTAAATATGGTGGGTGAGTCCATCGACTACATCAGGACCAGAGTGAAGCAAAAACTCGTTGAACCATTTCTCATCATAGAAACCAGCTGGTCCTAAAACCTTAGGTTGATTTTTCTCATTTGGGTAGAGCTTCTGCACTACCCTCTTCAGCTTCTTCATATCTTCTGCATACTGTTTCACATCGACTCTCGCAGATACTCCAGAGGAACAAAGCTCGTTTCCGAGTTCGTATGAATCTATCTTGTAACCCTTTTCGACTGAGTATTTCATGAGATCGTATGAGTTCTCAGCATTCCAGTTTCCAATCCAAAGACCTTCCTCTGTTTTCGACTTCTTCCTCCCGAACAGAGCGTTTAGACCAAACGTGACTTTAGCTCTGTTAATGTAAAATCAAGAGTGAGTCCGGTTTAGCATTAAACAAATCCGGTTTTGTCATGGATTTTGTAAAAACGTACCCGGTTTGATTAAAGAAAGAATGAAGCTGATCCCATCTCTCCATTTGGAGACAACCTTGAGTGAAACCGAACATTCCCTCGTCGTTTCTTTTGAAATCTGAACATTCTCTTACGGACTTGCCAACTTTGTACACAACTTGGTCTTGTAATGATCCTCCAACTCTTATCCTCATATCCCCAAATGCTGTTTCATTTATTTAGTATGGTCACAAATCTATCATCGATATAAAAGTTGTAACACAATCAAATTTAGCTCTTTACCTTTTATGGCATTTTGAAGGATGGTATTGGACAAATCCTGAAAAACAAAATTATCAATCAAGAACCTGATGTATACCATTCCAAACCCAATTTTTCAAATCCTGAAAAACAACAACATACCAAATTGTTGAGACCAGATTTGCCCCAAGGACATTGGCCATAGTCACACTTATCACTGGGCCACCAATCTAGAGTGGCACAAATGAAATTATCATCAGTTTTAGCAATGGAAGTCACAGCTTCAATTTTAACATTAACTCTTCNCCAGATTTGCCCCAAGGACATTGGCCATAGTCACACTTATCATTGGGCCACCAATCTAGAGTGGCACAAATGAAATTATCATCAGTTTTAGCAATGGAAGTCACAGCTTCAATTTTAACATTAACTTTTTCTTCTTCTCCCTTTGAAACTGATGCAAGTATCCCACACACCATTACTATCACTAACACTCTAGTTTGTTCTTTCATTTTCTCAGTGAATATAGAAAAGGGAGTGTTGATGAATGATGATTCGAGTGAGATCAATCAGAGTATGTAATATATAAGAGAGTTGAAAGAGTGCTTACAGTAAACAGATATTGTTGTTAACAGTAACAAATTGTGCTATTCTTTTACTTTGTTATCATGTTATCCCAAAAATTTAGTACATATTGTTATAAAATATTAACTACAAGTGATAAAATCTAATCTTCTATGTTTTCGGCTCTTTAGACTTTTCTTGCTGTGGCATCTAACTTAGGCCATGTTCGTTTGGCAGTCGCTAGCGATAGCGAT
>OVAU01001178.1:0-14518 GCA_900406315.1 Biscutella laevigata subsp. laevigata
TGGCCTCCAATGCTTCTCTTTTAATATATGAGAGGATATTAATCGTTGTCGATGACTATTCACATGATTTATATTCTCATTAATGATTCGATACCCAACTTATTATTATTATTATGTTTGACGTTTGAACGTTTCAAGAGGAAATTGGCATAAACACAATTACACAAGTCTTCGCGGGATAGAAAATTGCAAGCAAAAATATTCCCCCCAAGCTTCTTCTCTCCGATTAAAGTACGGCAGAGAAGCCGAGAACCTCCGCAGACCGAATACGCCAGAGTCTTCATCACGTTCCATATAGCCAAGGTTAACCAAAACGACGACGAGTTCTAGCGAAAGCTTGGTAAAACCGAGTAATGTCTAATAAGTACACATCTCTCCGGGAAATCTTGACGGTGAGCCTGCCGTTGCCGCCTTCTCCTCATCCTTCAACTCCGCCTCCATACTCACCTATGATGTCACCAGCAATGCACGGTTGTGGGAGCTGCTCAGAGATACCAATAAGGAACCCATTGGTGAAGCAAGCGGCTCTGGCATACCTGCAGCCAATGGCAGGGACGCCACGGGGGACAGTGGTGCAGCAAGGTCTCTGTGGTAAGCTCAAAGAGGTTTGCTGCGGACAGCAATGTGGCTGTCTCGAGTGGCTCCAAAGCATCGTCTCAATGGACTTATTCGGTACCACTAGAGACGAAGAAGACGAGAGTGATCTATTGATGAGAGGAAGGGCTACAAATGGAGGATGATATGTTTTTTACATAAACACTATTGAGTGATTTATACTCCGCAAATATAATCCTTGTGCCAAATCACCAGCATCAGCACAATCATCGGCAATGATGTTTTTCTTTCCAATTTCTTGTAAAAACGAGTGAGACATTTGATAGGATATTACTATTTACATATCAACTTACTGTCGTTACATAAGCGGTGGTTGTTGAGAGATTTACATCAGAACCAAGGCATCCACCAGATGTACATCTTCCCAAGGTTCTCAAGTGAGACTGCATCGGCAATCAACCGGCGAGCCTGACCTTCTACTGGTAGGGGAACACCAACAACAACTCCTCGCAATCTGGCTTCAATGCTGCTTATGGCCCTCTGTTATTGCCAAGTCATGTGGTTGCCTCGAGAAATTAGAAAATGGGTATGAATAGAATTGAGTGAGAAGGCTTAGATGATTATGCAAACCTGAGCGTGTGGGTTCTGAACTTCTACGCCGCTTGATTTGTGTGATTTTGTCCATTCTACAAGAGGATCGTGGATGAAGGTCTCCAGGATGCTCATCAATGTCTCCCTATGTGTTCTCAACACTGTGAGAGTGATTTCACATACCCTCATGAAGATGCCTTCATATCCAGTTATGCCCAAACCATCGATCATGTTCTGTGAGCCAACACTCACAAGGTCATTATTATAAACATAGGAAAAAAATACACAAACGATTCTGCAAAGTCTTACCTGGGTCAATCTGAATGGGACCAACTCAGGCTTCTCCAGCTGTAAACCTTTGTCAAATAAGCAACTGAAGTCTACATGAACACAATCACCTGTTGTAGAATCGAAGAGTATATTTTCTCCATGCCGGTCACCAAGTCCAACAATGTGCCCAACCATGGACCAAACAGCTGTGGTGTGGGCATAGGCTACACGTGATCTAAACCAAGCAGCTGGTTCAGAAAACGTTGTCAGGAACCATTTATGAAAAACAGGAGGGAACATGGGCAGAATCTTGGTCTTCAGCATCTCAGACTCCTTTTTAACAGCACACTGATCGTATATTCTTTTGATTTGTGGATTTGTTTTCTGCCGATCAAACCTCCCAC
The DNA here is from genome assembly GCA_900406315.1 of Biscutella laevigata subsp. laevigata. Classification (NCBI taxonomy): domain Eukaryota; kingdom Viridiplantae; phylum Streptophyta; class Magnoliopsida; order Brassicales; family Brassicaceae; genus Biscutella; species Biscutella laevigata. The sequence goes on from OVAU01001178.1 coordinate 1,821, forward strand.
AAGAAATGTATGTATCTTGTAGAATATGGCGAAGTCCACGTGTATGTGGAACCCACTCCACCATACCACAGTCTTCAGTCAGAGGAACTACTGCGAAGGTGCGGATATATAGCTTTCTTCGCCTGCTTTCAGGATATTTGGATAATAAGCGATTTATCATCGCAGTAAATTCCATCATCCGAGCATCTTTCCTGAGATCATCCTTGGGCTTGCAGAGGAATGGATACTCAATACCATCATTTCCCAGCAGAATGATCTGAAAATACAAAATATAACCTATTAGTAATGAAAGACATATTGCAGGACTGATACTAGAAGATAAAATGCATTTGAGCTGTCGTATACTGCATATTAGTAGACATATAGAACGAAATATATGCAGTAGCTTAGCAATGAATCATATGGAATTAGGTTGTCGCCTTCAACCTGCAACAATGGAAAACAATACCTTCTTTGGGCGCTGAAGGGACGAAAGTATCTCGGCTTCATCAGCTATACCAGAAATAGTTGGTAGATCTGACCCAGAAAAGACGCTGGCAGAGTGTCGTTCAGTGCTGCTAATATCAAATGCTGGTAGGCTGATGGTAAGAGATTGTTGAATTGGCATGATCATATCCAGCGGCATCATTCTTTTCAAGGCACTGAATTCAGTTGCTATATTGATAACCTTGGATCTGGGTTGTCCCCCATGGAAGCACAGTTTAATGAAATGATCAGTCAAACTAGCAAACTGAATGAACAGATTGTGGCCTCTGTCACTTTGGTTAAAAGCTTTTCGTGCACCTTGAATGATTTCTGCAGCTGCTTCCCTCCTAGCAGGAACAGCAGATTTTGAAACAGCCGCCATAATCCAGAGGCCTTGCTGAGGAAACTGATATAGAACAGAAATGATGATATTTTTAAGCATTTGCACTGTTTCCGCATTCTGGTGACAGATTCTAGAAACCAACTGAGGCAACACAGTTAACCATTGATAGGTCGGCAGATCCTTCAAGCAACCCCTCATTAAACTCATTATCTGTCAAAAGAACAAAACATATAAATAAAAAATATAAGAAGCATTAATAGCAAACAGCTATAAAAAGGGAGCCCATAATCACACCTTCAGATGAGTACTTTTCAATTCTTTATTTCCCGCTGAACCACTCATTTGATAGACAGTACCAAAGTCAAACCATAGTGTTAACAACCTCGGAAGTGCTTGGAAGAGATTCTTGTGCCCACTGTGAAGTCCCTTAGCATAGAAGTACATTCCCTTAAATAGGTAATCCCACCCTGCTTTCTCTGTGCTCGAGTTCGAAGAGACGGAACCTTTTTTGCTGCCTGCAGAGCTCAATATAAAGCTTTCTTGTTGACCCTTCCTTGCATCAACATATAGTTCATCATAATACTTTGCCAAGTGGAAGTATCCCTTTTCCCAGGGCAGTAAGTCCTTGACTTGGGTGTAAAGATTTAAAACATCTTTCTTTTGTTTTTGCCCACTGTTATGGATCCATTTGGAGTACAAAAGAAGAGTCTTCGCAACATCTTTTTTGTCATTGAAAGATTGTGTATTACGAACTGCTGGCTCTGGATTTGGGGGAGACATTAAGCTGTTTATAGAAGAAATTACAGTGGAGTCAACAACACCCTCAGGCATATTCAGGAGAGACTGTTGTAGCTCTATAATGGCACTGTCTGAACGCCTAGCAATATAAAGAAGTTTCGCCTTTTCCATGTGAACATTAGGTGCACCAGAAGCCTGAGCCTCCAAAATTGCCCTGTGGGCCGTCTCATAGTGTCCAGCCAAACGGCAAAGCTTTGCATATTGAAGCCAACAATTCCCAACTTGAGCACCAAGCCCAGAGGCACCAAAGACGAGTCTTCGGAAAGCTAAGAGAGGTTCCCTTGTCCACAATGATGATTGAGTAAATCTGAGCCGATTCTCCCAGTTATCGACTACTTTTGAAAATACTGGATCACTTATACTAAATGATTTCTCCAAATATGAATCTCTATTAAGAAGCGCGTGGAAGTCCTCTAGTTCCCTTAACAAGTGAAGTTTAACAACAAAAGGATAAGCTCGTGTATAGGAGTCCATGCCTGCAGCAGCCAGAGGAGCAATGAGAGCTTGTTTTGAAATTGCTATTCTCTCAGCTACAGAGTATTGATCCTTCTTCATCATTGCTTGAAGAATCTTTGCGACATCTCTGTCGAAAGAGGCATTACTGTCTGAGCTACTGAAGAGTAAACCTTCTTCATCAGCTCCACCAAGATACTCATCCATCAAGTCCCACTTTCCAAGTCTCCATGCAGCTTGTACACCTTGTGTGCACCACGTTTTCCTGTACTCAGGAACTCTGGAAATTAGACCATCAACATGAGTGACCATTGTCTGATGGTGGCACATGTTAAGCAAGCAATTAAGAACATCTGAATGTCTTTGAACTGATGTTGGTTCCATCTGAAGGGCTTGCTCACATGCAGTAAAAACTTCTGCCCAGTTACCAGATTTCTTATTTATCAACAATTGGTCTTGCAAACTCAACGATTTGCTCAAACTTGCAAATCCCGAAAGACCATCAGGCTCGTCAAGGCAGCTGTATATTCCCATCAGAGAAGAAACATCAGCATTTTCAAAGATGCCAGTTTTCTCGGCCGCAGGATTTAAGGAGCCTGACTTTTCACGTACATGAGATTCAAGGTACATCAACGACCTGGCATAAGCTTGACACCTGAAAGATGCCCTAGAAAGAGTTACCTTGGGAATAGCAAGTAAAAGCTCCAACACATATTTACATTGTACAAGTAGCTGATCCTGTTCTGTTGTTGAAGTTGAAACCTGATCTTTTGATTTCGGTGTTATTTGCCTACCACCAGACTGCAGAGACGATGAGAGTGCTACTCCCTGCTTCACATCGTCAACCCATTGCCCGAGATTATCAAGAAGCGTGAAAACAGCTTGTACACAAACTTCACTCCGACCAACACCAAAGCTGTTTACTGTCACCCCGCTATTTTCTGATGCAGCCGCATCAAGAACAGAAAGGATCTCTTCCGAAATGCTAAGTCGTGCTGCCTCCGTCCCATGGCAAACAACATCCAGAACTAGATATGGTAAGAGATAAGTAGCTGTCTGCATATCGTGACGTACTATGCCTCGGCAAGCAGCAAATATGCTTACACGAGATCCAGTTGCATGTGCTGTCAATTTCTTTATCCAGTATGATAGCCATCTTCTGAATGACATAGAGGGGCGATAAATTGGTCCAGCTGATCCAGGGTCAGACACATTTGGAAGCTGAAACCTTGAAGTCAAGCAGGGAGCGATTAGTTCTTTAACATAGTTTGAAAATCGGTCCCATAGTTTTTGTCCCCTTTCTTTCACTTCATTGCTACCTCCAGTTCTAGAACCAGATACGTTGAGTTGCACACGTTCCGCTGGCATACTGATAACAGCATTCCCAGCTAATGATGGCTCACAACCAGCAATCTTTAGTAATTCCTGTATGGCAAGAGCAGCTGAGTCTTGTATAATTGTATCCTGTGCAGCTCTAAAAGCTCTTGCCAAGTGTTTGTGGATGAGCTCAAAGATAAGATCATCATCGGAGCATTGGATTTTAAAACGATTGCATGAAGCAACTTTCACTTTGGCGGGGTCAATAGCACCTATTGCTCCAAGACAATCTGCACATACTAACTTCAACCTCTGGCCCACTGTAGTTCGTGATTCTTCTGCACATCCCTGTAGTAAAGATGTGATCAAAGAGCTCAAGATCTCCATGTCTGAAATAAGTTCACCAGCAATCAGCGCAGCAACATCTTCATTTCTATGATACAGCAGTTTGCTTAGCTCACATGCCACCATGTATCTAACATTCAAGTTCTCATGTTTCATACCATTTACAATATCACGTAACTGATCCTTCAGGCTCATTGATCCACGTGCTTCTTGAATAGCATTATTCAACTCTGCTAAAGAAGGTATGCTAGGTAAGAGGGGAAACTCACAGATGTGCTGCTTTAGTATATCTCTATTCTTTAAAACAAGTTCTTCAAGTATTTTCACCACTTCATCTAGATATACATGGGGACCTTCCTTCTCTCTCTCTAAGAAGGGTATGAGTGCTGCAAAAACTTGAGAAATCACATACTTTATGCTAGATGGCGATACAGCAGCCAACTTTCTTGTAAAAAAATGCAAAACCGAGAGACCCTCGCCTTGAAGTGCATCTTTGTCAATGGCATGCATAAGGAGAACCATAAGCTTTGGTACATATGTGCTGAGATAGTGGCCCATCATCTCAATGAGCAGCTGAATACGCTTCAATGCTTGTTTTTGAAGAAAAATATCATCTGCATGAAGCATTTTTCTGTCAATACTGTTAAGGAGTCCAACAAAATGGTTTTGTAAAAATCCAGGAAGATCTTCTGTATTTGTTAAAACTTTTGAGATCTTCTTTATTGCCTCAGGCAGTCTCTGTAGCCTGCAAAAGCAAAATATTGAAATCAAACAGCACGTCTATAAAAAAACAAACAGCACCAAGGTGTTCGGTAATCTTTTTAAAATAATGATTGCCTTTTCTTCTCACGGCTTACAAAGCAAACAACCTCTAGCCAATTCAGTTGACATGTAAATGAGTGAACACAAATAGAACAGTAAACATGCAAAGACAGCTCAAGAGAACATGTAGATCTTCACAAATTTCTATTTTGAAGTGAATACGTGGCACGTTCTGAATAAATACAACTGACCCATTCTAACAAATAAGTTTTAGAAAACTTTCAAGCTATTCCAACTACCAATTTCTGCTTGACAAGTTCAAAACTAAGCAAGTACATACCGTCTATCTGTCTCAGTTGTATCAGCAATGTCCACAAAGCATACGAGTTCATCTAAAAGTGCAGGTAATGCAGCAGCAAAAATTTCTTTGTTGTCAGAGCCAATATGTGAGTGATACAATTGCAAAACTGAGAGCAGATTCTTTTCTTCCTTTTGGTTCAGAGCAAAAGCAAGAACTCTGGGTAGCCAATTTACAATTAGAGGCACCACATCTGTGTTTAATAGCTTTGCCAGTTCGTTCAAGGTATTTGCTGCTTGAGCATTTTCCTGCCAATAGACCAAGAGCTTAGGAAGAACAATTGGGACCATTTTCCTCACAAGTTCTGCAGTTTCAACACCCAAAACAGCTTCCGCGAATTCTCTAACCATATTTGGACGGCTGGTCAGCCTGACAGATAGATTACCAAACAACTCATTTTGAATATAGGAAGCTCTAGACAGTAGCATCGCAAATCCCCCTTTCACATGGATGTAGCATGACCGATTGATTAACCTTGACGCATTTATTCGGACGATCAAGTTTGGATGATCAAGCTGATCAATCAGCAGGAAAAGAGAAAACAAGAAAAGCTCACTGGTAATATCAACAGCTACCATAACTTCCGCAATCACTTCCAATAGAGTCTGGATGACAAGAAGATCCTTAGCTGTTGCTAGAGAATGCTCAATCAAATTAAAAAAATTCCTTTCACAACTTTTCTCAGTAGAATCTCCATCAAGAAACAAACTGCTCAGAATAGGATGTTGTACAAATATACCAATCTGAGCACAGAATGCTTCCCTTACATCTGTATTTACATGAAGTAACATATATTGAAGGCATTTTATCCATTGAGACCTTGTTCTGACAAGAACATCTGGGGATGTGTGGCCAAGAATTCTTCGAATCACTTCTACACAGGCTAGTTGTATCTCTTCAGAAGATTCATCATAGAGAAGATTAAAGTATAAGGATTGAAGGTTAAAGTAATCACGATGAAGATCCATTTCCATTTTCACCATTTCTGGAGGTTCTAAGAGTCTGAAATGCTTCTTACCTTTGCTTATGACAAATTTATCACACTTTGAACATTGGAACCCTTGAAGTAGAAAGTTCAGAGTCTCATCTTTCCTTATATCTTCACGTAGGAATAAATGGCATATAGTTTTTCCTGAGCCAGAAGTACTTGATCCATAAAGGCACGACAAGAAGCCAAGAGATCGAGGAATGGTCTTCTTAACCATCAAATGTCCTTCTTTCAACAAATTCCTATGACAAAAGATCAGCTAAGGTATGTTAAAGGAATTGTGAGCAAAAACAGCGATATGAACAAACATATGTCATTTTTTCTCGTCAACTTACTCCAGTTTTCGGAACATATGAGAAAGGGTATCCAAGTTAGAGAAAATAACTTTGAGTGGCATGGATGTAACAGCAACGGCTCGCACTTGTTCAGAATCATCAGAAAGAGCCATATCAAAGATATCAAAACCATTGCCGTCTAGTGAACCAAGCTTGGTCGATATCCCCACAGATAAACACTTAGACTTTAATAGAGAATTAGGCTTCTTAAACAGCCCAAAGGGCGTCCAAGGAAGCTTCAGCAAGACTTGTATGGCATCCAAATCATTCCCTTTACTTGTATATTCATATTGTAAATCGGAATCTGATTAATACATTAAGAGATGTTGGATCCAAACTGGTGTAAAGCAAAAGATTACCACACATTATATGGCATGGAAAAATGGACAAGGAAGGTTACCAGACACAAGCAGCACATTGTTTATTCCTTCCAAGTAAATAGAAATATCGAACATGATGGGATTTCCTTTCTCAACCTACATACGAATCTTTTAAATAAACTGAAAATGAAAACAATAGTAAAACAATGGGGACAGGGGAGTTTCTGGTTACCTGCTCAGCTATCCATGGAATCCAGGCATACATCTGGTGAAACAAGCGATAAGTCATGCCAGTCCAGGGACATAAACAAAATGCCTTGGTGAGTATGCTAAGTGCCACTATTGAAATTGCAGGCTGTAACAAACTAGGTCCAACAGGTGTCGGCCTTAAAGTTTCTACTGTTGACATAAGCATCCCAAGCAGAGTAGCAGCATCTTTTCCATCAGTATTATCGGAAAAATCAGGAGCAAAGTTAATCCCTCGTTGAATATCAGAACCAACCTTCTGGCGTTTCCTTTTGTAGGTACTTCCGTCCTTAATATGCCTTTTTTGTCCAACATTAATACCCTCGTCAGGTTGATCAGTTTCTGCCGATGTATGACTACCACATTTGGATGTCTCAGCTGGAACACAATCAGGTCCAAGACGAACAAGAACTGCTTTGAAACATTCTATCAATTGTAAACAAGGTTCTGACAGATGAAGCAACTCTAGAAGGCAATGTAGCTTCCAGATACACGGAGGGCAAGATTTCACGATGCGCACATATGCACTGCACAGGGAAGCCTGTATACAAAAGTACCCAAATAAGATTTCCAATAAAGGTGTTGAAAGACAGCGAAAAGAACAAAAGGAATTGATCAGAGATTTATTGGAGTGCAACATATGAATGGGAAGAAACATATCAAGATATACCTTAAGCTCCTCACTCTTTGTTTTCTGTAATGCATGAGGGAAGACCAACACTAAACTTTCTGCAGTTAGTTTGATAGCAACGTCAGAACAGGTAGAATATACTGCCGTAAGGCAACGTCCAATGGTAGAATCATAAACCGCATTCCTGTGACAAAACCCCAGAATTTCAAGGTCAAAGTGAAGGTGGTCTATATTCTGAAGATTCGGAGGAAAATATTCACTAAACCAGTGGAAAAACGTGTAACTTACAAAAAAATAGTTTCCACACAAAATGCAAGGAAGGTAAACAGAGAAGACCCAGAATATAATTAATTCACAATCATGTCAAAATAAAACAAAAGAGCTGTGGTTTAACATGTCGGGAAACACACCTGTACACAGGAAGTTCGTCTTCATCTGCACTTAGAAGGAGGAGGATTGACTGTATCAAGCTCACATGAGGTAGGATGTTGAAACTAAGGATTGATCCGACAAGAGAAGCAAATTCAAAGCATGCCTTCCATATAAAATCAGAAGTCAGATTAATGCCCCGAAATATTATCACATCAAAGAAAATAAAATGCACCAGCGACACTACTAAATAATGATGTAAACTGTCACCAAGCTAATGAATAAATAGCATCTCACCATCTGCACATCTGCACCACCACAGCATACTAAAGAACAAGCAGCCTTAACAAATGATGTATGGATGAGACCCTCGACATAGAGTGTCCCCTCAGTTAGGCATTTACAGATAAGTTTTATGATACAAGTAGCAAAAGGTTGCCATCGTCTCGCTCCCAATAAGTTCAACACAAGACCATCCCCATCTATGGGCTTATTAGTATCTGGCAGATCGCAGAGATGAGAAGAATCACCCCAAACTCCAGAAAAGGACATACAGAAACACCTAAATGGGATGTGAGATTCACAGAGTTCTGCTTCATTGGAATGAAGTGATGCAATAGGTTGCATATCTGGACACATATAAAAAGCACTTTAGTCCAGTATAAGTTGAAGAATTTCGGAACCATAGAATGCATTGTTAACATTCCGGAGACAGTTTTTTCAAGCAGCTATCTCCAATTATAAAGTTGGTCTTTAGAAATTATTTCCACTTATTGAACTGAAATATCTGGGAATCAGATTTCTTAGAAACATCACAACGCCTTGAAGTAGAACTGAAGAGTTTATTAAAAAATAAAACCTATTTAAGAACTTGTGCTCCATGAAAGTTCTTATCAGTTGGGGAAAGCCACAACACTGTGATTAATAAGGAAGAAACTTCTAAATCTTACGCTCACCTTCAATGGCCTGCAAAGCATCATGGAAGAACATCCGGTAAGCCTTCCTTGAGTTGGAACGCAGCAACATTAAGAGGGATCCAACAGTTTCAAGTATTACACCATGACCAGGACTGCAATTGGTTCACAAGAGAAAGCATTAGAGCAAAAATATAGAAGAGTGACATATGCTATCCATTGTTTTATCCGGTCTGGTTTGGATATTGGTATAAACAATAAGGTCTCTTTTCTGAAATGGCACAGAGGAGTTCTGCGCCTGCGTCATTTTACAACAACGAGGTAACGGTGACGATAGTGGAGTAAACTAGAAACATGAAACTTCAGAAAACTTACACAAATTCTGGTTCTGCAAAGAAGGGCATAATATGACCAATCACAGGGAAAATTGCAGAAGGATTTCCGTGATAGAAAACTCCTGGAATATTTCTTGCAGCATGACCAATAAGCTTCAGAACAGCAGTAACTTCTCTCACATTACCTGTGAAAGAGAATAGAACATGAACCATATGAGACCAGCTAATACCTGAGGTTCACCTAACCAGCTCCCGTAAATTTAAACGAAATAGATGAAGCCTAAGAATAATACAGGGAAACGAAACAAGTACTCGAAGAGGGACAGCAATTGTGGAAAAAGGAAAAAGAGAGAAACTAAAATATGTACCAAGAGAAGGGACAACGTAGGTATTCAAAAGATTGGGGATAACAGCTCGAAATCGAATCTCAAGAGCATCGTCGTCTCCAGAAGAGTGACGGAGGTTGCTAGTCTGAGTGGAGGAGGATGCGGCGACTCGTTCTCGGAGTTCGTGAACCAAGCTTGAGAGATTATTGTCGTTCGACATTTGATGTCAGTCTCGCAGAAGCTACGCCTCTCCCTCTTCCTCCTTCCCTCCCAATTTTTAAAAGAAAAAAAAAATTGAAAAAAAAAAATGTACTGGAAAGTGGAAGGGGAAAAACCGAGAAAATTTTGTCCACTTGTACACTAACACTGTGTGAATTTNTTCAGTCTCGCAGAAGCTACGCCTCTCCCTCTTCCTCCTTCCCTCCCAATTTTTAAAAGAAAAAAAAATTGGAAAAAAAAAAAATGTACTGGAAAGTGGAAGGGAAAAACAGAGAAAATTTTGTCCACTTGTACACTAACACTGTGTGAATTTGTTGGGCCTGTAAATGATTTGAAATGGGCTCATATTAGAAATATACAACACCACATTTCTATTGTACACGCGTGTTATTTCAATTCCCATCTCTCACATTTCACAATTTGCGGTGAAGGAAATCGAGAGCGAAATTAACTAACCCTAGCGAAAATGCCGAAGAAGATGGGTATCAACAGCAAGGCGGAGGTCGCCAAATCCCGGAAAAACGCTGCCGAGGCCGAGCAGAAGGATCGCCAGAATCGGGAGAAGGAGGAACAATACTGGCGCGAAGCCGAGGGACCGAAATCCAAGGCGGCCAAGAAGCGGGAGGAGGACGCGGAGAAGAAGGCGGAGACTGCAGCCAAGAAGGCTGAAGCGCGGCGTCTGGCTGAGCAGGAGGAGAAGGAATTGGAGAAGGCTCTGAAAAAGCCTGACAAGAAGGCGAATCGCGTCTCTGTGCCGGTCCCTAAGGTTACAGAGGCGGAGCTCATCCGAAGGCGCGAGGAGGAGCAGGTGGCGTTGGCGAAAAAAGCCGAAGAATCTAAGAAAAAACAGACCCGTATGGCAGCGGAAGATGAGTACGAGAAGATGGTGTTGGTGACCAATACGAATCGTGATGATTCCCTCATCGAAGCCCATAGTGTCGACGAGGCGCTCGCAAAAATTACGGTTTCAGATAACCTTCCGGTTGATCGACACCCCGAAAAACGACTCAAGGCTTCGTTTAAGGTTGCCATCTCTTGTGCCCTTTGCTATAACTTTCTGATGCTTCCGTGTTTGATGTAGAATTCCTTCTTTGATCGTATCATTTTTCCTGGCTTCAATCTCTCATGCACTTCTCATATGTCAATAAGATTCAATAGCCGAGATCAAGAGGAATTTCACTGTTGCTCCTATTAGAAATCAGACTATCCGGGTTCCTGAGTATGAAATTATGAAATTTTGAAGTTATATCTTATGGGAGAGTCTGTGTCTTTGAAATTTGATAGATTGATAATGATATCTGGTGGATAACTGTTGCTGTAATTATGATTTTAGGCCTATGAAGAAGCTGAACTTCCAAGGTTGAAGGAGGAGAAACCAGGTCTTACTCACACTCAGTACAAAGACTTGATATGGAAGATGTGGAAGAAATCACCAGATAATCCTCTTAACCAAGTAAGTTGAAATCTATCTAGCTCTCATAAATGGGGAAAAGAGTTGCTTGATAAACTCTTTGAAATGCCAAAGATTTAGAATTTGACATACTCAAGGGCCCGGTTGAAGTAGTAGGCAGAGTTGTTGATTATTAAGGATAGGTTATTGTTAAAACAATCTGAGGCTGAAAGATACTTTGAACAGGCTGCTGCTGAGTGAAATGCAACCAAGGGAATGTATCATAAGAGGAAAATTGCGGAAGCTGCATTGCAGAGAGTTTGATGAAGATCTTTTGTTTCCAAGTTTGAGGCTGAAAAGAGATGATACTGTGTAAGATACTTTTGGCAGAATTCTGCTTGCCTTTATTGCTTTGTTCTTCCTTGTGAGCTTTGTCTATAAACAGTTATGATATAGTAGACAATGGAGATACATATCGAAGCTTCAAGACAAATACTTAGTTTGTTGTGTATACAAATAATGGATCATCTTGCAAGAAGTAAGAGTTAGCTTCGTGGGCTCATTTTAAATGACCAAAACTCACCAGTGAAATGGGCTTTGGGATGGTTCCAAATGATTGCGTGGCTAAGATTCCTTATCCACTAGAAAATCTGAGTTTCAGCTTCCCGTTAACTTTCTTCTTCTCTCTCTTCTCTTCCGCGATTTTCACAGAAACCTTTTCCATGGATACTTCTCTAGCAATCAATCAGTCTCTGTCTCGCATCAAACTTTCACCTATTCCCAAATCTTCTGCTTTCTCGTTTCATCCCTCCTTTCCGATCAGAAGGTTCCGGAAGCAGGTGTGTTTCCGAGCTATATTTGCGGTTCAGAGAAACTACGAAACAGCCTCCGTAGAAGACGATGAGTCATACGGAGAAGTAAACAAGATAATTGGCAGCCGAATGGCGGAAGGCGGTGCCGCCATGGAGTACCTTATCGAATGGAAAGACGGCCATTCGCCTTCGTGGGTTCCATCTAGCTACATCGCAGCAGACGTGGTGTCGGAGTACGAGACCCCTTGGTGGACCGCCGCGAGAAAAGCCGACGAGGAGGTCCTGACACAGCTTCTTGAGTCGGACGATGGTCGAGACGTCGATGCCGTAGACGAAAACGGTAGAACAGCGCTTCTATTTGTGGCCGGGTTGGGTTCAGACAAGTGCGTTAGGCTTCTAGCGGAGGCTGGAGCCAATCTAGACCACCGAGACATCAGAGGTGGTTTAACAGCGCTACACATGGCAGCTGGTTACGTGAGGCCGGAAGTAGTGGCGGCACTGGTTGAGCTAGAAGCTGATCCGGAAGTGGAAGACGAGCGAGGTTTAACGGCGCTGGAACTAGCTAGGGAGATATTGAAAACGACGCCGAAGGGAAATCCGATGCAATTCGGTCGGAGAATGGGGCTAGAGAAAGTGATAAGTATTCTCGAAGGACAAGTGTTCGAGTACGCGGAGGTGCAGGAGATTATGGAGAAACGAGGGAAAGGCAAAGACGTTGAATATCTGGTCAAATGGAAGGACGGTGAAGATTGCGAGTGGGTGAAAGGTATACACGTGGCGGAAGATGTAGCAAAGGACTACGAAGCTGGGCTGGAGTACGCTGTAGCGAAGAGTGTTATGGGGAAGAGAATGGGAGATGATGGGAAGACGGAGTATTTAGTGAAATGGACGGATATGGCTGATGCCACGTGGGAGCCTGAAGAGAACGTTAACTCTACACTTGTTCAACTCTACGAAGAGGCCCAACTTGTT
>OVAU01001179.1:0-15795 GCA_900406315.1 Biscutella laevigata subsp. laevigata
ACTGCTTGTTAGGACTGTTTAGTGACAAAACAACTCCTAAACCTGCTTAGACCTAGTTGAACACTAGAAGGAACTAGTGCGTTATCTCCTCCTGAGTTGGTTCAATAACTTACTCAACCTATATTACATTGATAAACAACGACAGCCGACCAAAAATATCTGCTTATCAATACCTAAAGGGAACAAGGAACTACATGCTGACGTATAGGAAATCAACACATCCACAGATGGTTGGTTTCACATACTCAGATTTTGGTGGATGTTATGATTTAAGGCACTGCACTCTTGGCTATATGTATCTCCTTTGTGGAGGTGTCATATCATGGAAAAGCCAAAAGTCGCAATTTATTTACACATCCACTATGAAAGTTGAGTATGCCGCATGTTATGAGGCTTCTATTCAAGGAACTTGGTTGCAAAATTATGTGTATGAGTTTATGGCTTTAAGCTTCATTGACAAGCCATTAACTCTTTACTGTGACAATCAAGATGCAATCTTCTTTTCGAAGCATGGTAGGATAACGAAAGGATCCAAGCATATGGACATTAAGTACCTATCACTAAAGCAAGATGTTAAAGAGGGAAAGTTTATCATAGAACATATAGACACTGAACTTATGGTCGCATACATATTAAGGAAAGCATTACTGCCTAAGACCATTAAGAAGCATGCTGGAAGTATGAGTCTTGAGGAAAGCTTTTAAGGACAATGTCTCATAATGTATAAGCCTATGTATGATAAATAAAAAGAGCTCATTATGACTTTTCACATCTTGATATTTTGTTTTCAATGTGCACACACATTAAACGTGATTGGATAAAAGATAAACAAAATAAGTCTGTGAAAGACATAAAAGAGACCATTATGATAAACTTATGCTTATGGTCTAACTATGAAAGTAATCAATGTTGTGGTACATGGAAGGGATCGTGTTGCAGATTAATGGGTGACCACCAAAACTCGCATTGATTATTAGATTAGCCAAGACACTAATGAAGACCAAATCATGAACAGAGGTAACCCGTAACAATCATGAACAGAGGTAACCCGTAAACCATTCACGAAGATTTCCGCAACAATCATGAACAGAGGTAACCCGTAAACTTTCTTAATAGTGTATTAGGTGATTAATTATAAAGTCTAAAGATTTTATGGTTCATGTTTCTCTCATGAGATAATTTCAGGGTTCCTTTATTTCTATCTCTTAGAATATCCATTCCTAAGATCTTCTTGTTGAACCTAGATCCTTCATCTCAAATTCCTTGTTCAAGCTTTTCTTTAACTTCTTAATCTTAGAGTTATCCCTGAAAGCAATTAACATATCATCAACGTATATTAATAGATATATCAAATTACTTACCTTGTCTCCCTTAAGATATACACAACAATCCATAACACTTCTGTAAAAATTTTGATCTATTATGAATTTGTCAAACTTCTGGTTCCATTGGTGTGGAGATTGCTTCAATCCATATAAATATTTTTTTTCAGTAAACACACATAATATGGTCTCTTTGGATCTTTGAATTCTTCTGGTTGATCCACGTATATAACTTCATATAGAGTTCCAAGTATAAACGCCGTCTTCACATCCAGTTGTTCCAACTTAAAATCAAATTTAGTAACAATAGACAAGATTATTATTAGAGAGACATGTTTAACCATTGGTGAAAAAATCTCATTATAATCCACGTCTTCAACTTGAGTAAAACATTTAGCTACCAAACGAGCTTTGAACCTCGGATCTTCAACCTCTGGTATTCCTTCTTTAAATGTGAAAATCCATTAATGACAACATGTTTCTGATATTTATTCTTTGGGACCAGTTCCCATGTCTCGTTCTTATCTAGAGATGTTATCTCTTCCTTCATAGCCTTGTGCCAGCTTTTCCAATCTTTGTTCTATTTTGCCTCCTTAACACTTTTCGGTTCGAGGATCTCTAAGCTTTCTGCACTTGCTAGAGCATAAGCCACAAAGCCTTCATATCTTGTAGGCACCTTGATTTCTCTTTGTTGTCTGTCTTTAGTTAAAACATAGTCATCTAAATTATAGTTTTATGGTTGAGTCTCTGTAAATCTTTATGTAACATCTCCTAAATCTGACTCTCAGCTGTCTTCTGAGGAGGTGTCTTCCTCTGTTTTGATGATATCTCCATCTTGATTAAGCATCGATGACCTTGAAGCTACACTTTTTGATTCTATATCTATATTGAAGTTCACTCTCTTATTCTTCTTATCAACAAACACTTTATCTTGCACTTCACCACCCTCCTTTCCAAATTCTTTATATACATGTTCCTCATGAAAGACAACATCTTTGCTAATGGTGCACCTCCTTTCCTCGAGAATCCAGACCCTGTATCGCTTCACTTCTTGGGGGTACCCAACAAAGCATCCCTTCGTAGTCCTAGGACTCACCTTGTCTTGAACTGTATTAACATAAGCACTACTCTCAAACCTTCTTAGATTGCTCAAGTCTACCTTAGAGCTAGTCCATTCTTCTTATGGTATTCTGAAATCTAGAGCTGAGGATGGTGATCTATTTATCAGGTACACAACCGTAGAAGTTGCTTCTGGCCACAATTCCTTTTCTAAACCTGATTCAGCAAGCATGCACCTTACTTTATTTAGAATGGTCTTGTTCATCCTTTCAGCAACACCGTTGTGCTTAGGTGTATAAGAACATGTCTTATACCTCTATATTTTTGAAGCTTTACAGAGATCATCAAATTGGTTGTTCCAGAATTCACACCCATTATCTATACGTAGGCACTTAATTTTCTTTCCTGATTGAGTTTCAACCAAATTTTTCGACTCAGAACTTCTTAATGGCCTCGTCTTTAGTCTTGAGGAAATAGATCCAAACTTTCCTACTAAAGTCATCAATGAAAGTTAAGAAATATTTGCACCCGAATAGGCTAGGTTCCATCGATGGTGAACCCCAAAGATCAAAATGAATATAGTCTAGAGGAGCCTTTGAAGTATGCTTTCCATTCTTGAAACTTTGCTTTTGTGATTTTCCCAAAACATAGTCCTCACAAAATTTAAGTTCCTTAACTTCTTTCCATCTAGATGACCTTTCTTCACCAATTCATTCATTGCTTTTATTCCCATATGACCTAGTCTCGAGTGCCATCTTTTTATAGTATCTACTGCTTGAGTTGTTACACAAGTTTGTCCTTTCAAAACCTCTCCTTGTAGATAGTATAAACCATTCTGAAATTTTCCAGACATCACTTTCTGACCATCCTTAAAGAACATTACCTTGAAGTCTCCATCTTCATACTTGCAACCACTCTTCTCCAACTGACTGTAGGATATGAGATTCTTACTCATAGTGGGTATGTATCTAACATCCGTTAAGATAAGCACTTTCTCGTCTTCGATTAATATCTTAATCTTATCAATCCCCTTCACTTCACTATGAGTGTTGTTCCCCATTAAAACTTTGCCTCCTTCGAACTCCTTTAGATCGAATAGGTATTCTTTGTTCGGGGTTATACGGAAAGTGCACCCAGAGTCCATAACCCACGTATTGCTGCTGCTATGAACACCTGCCTTTTATCTAACCTGTTAGGACACTCTCTCTTCCAGTGGCCTACCTTTCCCCTTAAGAAACATCCCTTGGATTCTTGTTGTACTTGGACTTGGACTTCGATCTTCCATGACTTTTAGATATGTTCTTCCCTGATTGATTTCCTCTGTTATCAGATCTTCCTCTTGCTTCCACCACTAGATCTTCTCCACTTGGTTTAGTCTTGTACATCAAACATTTAGATTTTAACTCCGCTTCTTTGGAGTATGCAATTGTGACTACTTCAGATACATATAACGTATCTTTTTCCAAACCGTACTGAAAAGTATGAACTAAAGGTTCGTAGATTGGAGGTAGACCTGAGAACATCTGAAACGCTAGATCCCCATCTTCGATATTTACATCTAGGCAAGCTAGATCTGCTATTAACTTCAAGAAAATATCCACGTTTTCCTCTATAGTGTTGTCTTCTTCCATTTTGTAGCTAGAGAACCTTCTCTTAAGAAAACACCTGTTAGGGAGAGATTTCGTTTGATAATCTTTCTCCAACGCTTTCCACATGCCCATAGTAGTCATTTCATGCATCACATCAACTTTCGATTCCTTTTTATCGGTTTTTTTTCTTGGTTCTTTTGTGCTTGGTTCATCTTCTTGAATCACCGAGAGCAAACCTTGAATCTCTAATTGGCCTATCATCTTATATTTCCACATTCTGAAGTCGCCCTTTCCATTGAACTTCTCCATTTCGAATCTCCTTGGGGTTAGATCCATATATTTGTTCTTATTGCTTTCTTTCTATTACCTACAGATAAAGAAAGAGTCCAATGCACAATGTGAGGATCTTTCTTCAACCTTTCTACTTGATTCACGATGATAGAGAATAATTTGAAAAAAGGTCAGAAGGAATTCTCCCTTTCTGGTAAAGAACTAATTTGATAGAAATCGATGTCGAAATCATATTGATTTCTCCTTTCGTTTCTCCTTCCTGTGTAGGTTCTCCGGTAAACTTTAGCGGTTGCGCTCTAATACCACTTGTGATGATTATTTATCACAAGTTGATAATCCGAACTAGATCGCAAAAGCTTAAAGAACACATGAGACTTTTACGAGTTCCCCAGTCTTTCACTGGTACATCTCAGGTGATCCTTTTGATCACCAATTCACTAAGAAAACGAGTTCGTGTTACAAGACTTGACCCAATACAAGACACTAAACAAAGGAATCAAAGAGGAGAAGAAGCTCGAGCATCTCTCTTATAAAAGAACAAAGAGACTTTTGGCCGTTAAAGTCGTTAGACGAAGAACAAGTTGAGGGTTTGGGCTTCGCTAGCTGGAGTAGATCCATCTTCGATGACGCCAACCCAACAACTAGAAACAGGCCCACTTGAAGCTTTATGTCTAAAATGCTGCGTCTCGGCATTCTTCAGACAATGAGACAATTAATCCGAACAGAAGAACTAAACTGAAATAACAAATATTGAACCGATCTGGAACCGGTGATAAATACTTATTGGATAATAAATTTCACTATCTGAAGAACCAGATTCAAAAGCAATTACTTTTGCGATTTCGAAAGCGATTTGTCCCAACTTCCACGATCTCCACTTCACAGTACCCGAAGTAGTTTATTCCGATGTGCTACCTCTCCATGATCTCTGTTCCATTATCCCCATGTTCCTTTATTGGAATCGTGATGCCATTTATTCTTCTCTAACAATTCCAGTTCCTTTGTTTCTTATTGTTGGATTTCAATGGCTGATAATTGAAGGGCTATGTAGATGAATGATCTTGTTTGTGATGATCCACTAGTGTCCTTGCCGGTGGAACTGGTCAATCAAGCCGTGAATGAGAATATATTCGTTATATTTGGAAGACCTTTAATTCTAAAGAAGCAATCTCTGAGATATATCATTGCCAGCATTCCCAAAAAGTGGGGACTTGAAGGTTAGATTCATGGGAGAATCATAGATGGTGCGCAGTTTCAATTTGTGTTCCCCTCGAAGGAAATGGTGGACTTAGTATTGAGGAGAGGCCCCTGGGCTTTTTCGGATCTTATGCTCGTCCTTAAACGTTGGACTCCTTCAATCTATCCGATCCCACTCAACACCATGGTCAAGTCATGATATTGGTTTGTGAGGTTCTAATGATGGTGTGAGAGGCGCGGTGGGCCCATAACCACCTATAGATCCATGAGGACATCCTGTTAGAATTGTCAAGGTCTGGACAATGTCTTGACAATTCGACGCCTTAAGAAAATATCTCAACAAGCCTCTCTGAAACCAAGCAGCATGATGACTTTGTTCGTGATGTTTGTGCTTCTCTAGGTTTTTGTAATCAGTTTATTGTTTCTCCTAATGGTCTTAGTGATGGTTTGGTTGTTATGTGGAAAGCTAAGATCTCTGTTTCTGTTCTGTCTTATTCTCCTAATGTTATCGACTGCTTTGTGAATTTTAATGAAGTTTCTTTCTATTTGTCCTTTGTGTATGGAAATCATGTGGTGTATCTCAGAAATAATGTTGGGAAAGTCTTCAAAGGGTTAATTCGACTCGTTATGATCTTCTTGGCGAGCCTTAGGAGATTTTAATGAAATTCTGAATAATTATGAGAAAAAGGGTGGTCGTATGCGATCTGAATATTCTTTCCACAATTTTAGGAAATTAGTTGAAGTTTGTGAGTTTATAGATTTGCCTTATTCTGGTGACAGATTCTCCTGGATTGGTAAACGAGGACATCACACTGTTTCGTGTTGTTTAGACCGACCGTTTGCTAATAGTTATTGGTTAAACCAATTCCCTGCTTCCGTGTTGAATTTTTAAAGTTTGGTTCTTCTGATCATAGACCATTAATTGTTTATATCTCTAGTGAAGTTGAAGTCGGAAGGGGTTGCTTTAGATATGATAGCCGATGCTTTGATAAGTCTGGATTCAAGGATATCGCCCTAAAAGGATGGAATCGATCTATTTCCTATAGTACTGCTAATGGTTCAGTCGCAGCTAGAATCATTAATTGCCGAAAAGAAATTAGTAGATGGAAACGAGTTCATAAGACTAATTCAGCGGCTGAAATAATTAGGCTTCGAAATAGATTGGATATTGGTATTGCGAATGGTTCTTTGTGAACAGAGGATATCAGATTATTGTGAAGACAATTGAACCAAGAATACATAAATGAGGAACGATATTAGAAGGATAAGAGACGAATTCAATGGCTTCGAGAAGGTGATAGAAATACTCGTTATTTCCATGCATGTGCTAAAGCTAGACAAGCTCACGTTATGATAAGTGCTATACAAGACTCAGATGGTAATACTCATAGAGGAGATACTAATGTTGGTGAGGTTGCTGAACAATTCTTTCAAAAGCTATTTCATGTACTAAATAATCATCAACATAATGACATCTTCTATGGTTTCCAACCGAGAGTTTCTGAGAGCATGAATGACCATCTTATAATTCCTGTTTCATAGGACGAAATAAAAAATTCAGTCTTTGACATTGGTTCCGGTAGAGCTCTAGGCCCAGATGGTTTCTCTGCAGCTTTTTACCATAAATTTTGGTCTGAAATAAGAGATCGTGTTATTTTTGAAGTAGAAAAATTCTTTGAAACATGTATCATGTGCCCATTCTTCAACCAAACTAATATATGCCTGATTCCAAAGATAAACCCTCCAATCACTATGTCGGATTTTAGACAAATCTCTTTGTGCAATGTAATTTATAAAATCATCTCTAAGATATTGGTTAAGCGTCTTCAAGGCCATCTCGGTGGTATAATTTAAGAATATCAAGCGGTTTTTGTGTCAAGGATATTGATAACTGATAATATAATAATAGCTCATGAAGTCTATCACTCTATTGGATTCAAGAAGCGTCAATCTAAGTCATATCTAGCTTTAAAAACAAATATATCTGAGGCATATGACAAGCTCAGCTGAACTTTCCTTAAGGAAACTACGGCTAATATGAGATTTGCAGAAAAATGGATAGATTGGATCATGGCTTGTGTTACCTCAGTAAGTTTTTTCTTGCTGATTAATGGATCGCCTAAAGGTATGATTCAACCTTCTCAGGGTATAAGGCAAGGTGATTGATGTCACTCAGGTTTTAACCTAGAAAGCTAATTATCTTCAAGTGCACATACGGTCAATTGTAGTACTTAGGGATCAAATCCACATAGACTAAAGACTAACACAAAGAGACATGACCGACTGAGGAATGGCTAAAACAGTGGAGAGGTTGATTTAGCAGGAAATGGGAGGTGATAAAAGCAGTAAATAGAACAACGGGGGTTAAAATCAGATAAGCAAGCAATCAGACCTATGGTTTAAAAGGGTTTTTGGCGGGAATATTTCAGACATGTGGTTGAGAAAAGAACTGGGGATCTACAGAACATAAATTACATTTTGGACTAACTCTTTGAACACCTCGCGTTCGTCACTCAACGCTCAGCAAGAGTATTAGCCAGTAGTGAATCTAATTTAGTCTGCCTCACCGGGGCTGATCGATCATGTTTGTCAGACTGGATTGATCAATTCCAAACTCTTCTAATTACTGATTTGGGAGATCCGATTTGGTGCTTTTCAAGCTCGGATCTGCCTTAGCCTAGACTTGATTTGTCAGGTCAAGATCAGACTTCAATTCAGTAGTTAGGAGAGGATCCTTAAGAATCCTTTAGGTACTAATCTGGGTGATTCAATTGGTGTTTGTCGGACTTGAATCATCCTTAACCTTAGATTCAACTTGTCAGATTGAAACCAGGTTCATATCAGCTCCTAAAGGACTCAATTCATCTTTTCTTTAAACCTAGTCTTAACATGAACCCTAGCAGACCCTTTTGTATAATCCTAAGTCATATCTAATGATCTACTCAGACAAAATCAAAGAAATCAAACAAAACATAGTTGAAAGCATGAAATAGTACTCAGATATAATCAAAACAGGGGTTCCAGATACATAATTGTCAATTATAAATCTATCTCCCTAGCAAATCAATAATCAAAACCCTAATTGCAGAAAACAATAAAACTGAAAATAATCAGGAAAAAGCGTGCCAAAACTCATGTCTCTCTGGTGCTTTTCTAGTACCTTGTGGCGTCATCAGGGTAACAAGTGGGCCTAGGCTTCAGAGCGCAACTTTTGGGATTTTGTCTTTATGGTTCGATCGAACCGGATTCTTTCTTCACCAAATCCCGGATTTTGCGCGATGGTTTGAACGGTTCGATCGAACCTAGCCTCACGAATCATGAATTCCTGCACGTTTGTCTTCTACGCGCCGGACAGATAGGTCTTCACTAAAAATGGTGTAACTCTTCAACCGCTGCTCATAATGACTTCAAACAACCACCAAACGAAAGCTAACTCATGTGCTATCTTGTGCCAAAAATTCAGCTCGATCCAATATCGAGAAGTCTTCCAACTGTTACCAAACATCTGACGCTTTTGCATAGTTCTACACCTCCAAATAACCCAAAAGCTCCTTTTCTCAATAATCCTCTCCAAACCTGTGAAATCTTGAAAAAGGCTCCAAAAGCACGTTAATAACTCATAAAGGAGTCTATAATCCCATCAAAAGATGGGACTTAAACCCATAAAAACAGGATATATCAACTCCCTCATACTTAAGCCTTTGCATGTCCTCAAGTACATACAGCCAAGGCCCAAGGGGGAAGTCGTAGGAACTCTACTCTCCTCAGCCAACCATAGTCTAAAAATAACATGTTGATCACACACACTAAAAGTGTTAGCACATTATCCCTAAATCCCCAGGATGACCTCCCAAGCCTGTCCATACTCTGAACCTCCACCTAAATAGATTATGCATTCAAATCAGCTGAATCACTACATTCATTAAAGGGAGCGTGAGTTTCTTATTTGAGCGTTATTTCAATCATGGAAAGAGGGTTCAGTTATTATGTAAGGAGGCTGTGTAATGGTGAGGTTGGAGTGTTTGGGGTGCTCAACAAAAATATTGTCAAAGGGTCATATCATTATGCAAAATCATGAGAGGGAGTGAGTAAGTAAGGATCTTGACCTAACACACTACCTAGCAGCAAGAATCATCTACCCCACTGAATCGAAACAAGAAATTTCTATTGATAACAAAACATAAGTGTTTCTTCTTTTGTTTATTTTCTTTTTCGTTTTTCCATTTTCTTTTTCTTTTTCTCCTCCCCTTTTTCTTTTCTTCTTTTTATTTTTCTTTCTTTTTATTATTTATTTATTTATTTTTATTTATTAAGGGAAGCGTTCGATCAAACCTTTTTGGGTACGATCGAACATCGTGGTTCCGCTTCATGTGTTCGATCGAACTAAATGAGTTCGAGCGAACTAAGTAAGCTAGGCTCAGGGGTTCGATCAAACCGGTTTTCAGTTCGATCGAACACTTCATTTTCCTGAGTGCAGGGTTTTGAAACGACAGGGTTTTCAAACGATTTAAAGCAGCAACATGCTCATCTCAATATTCAATTTTCGAGTTCAAAATACCCAGTAACGAGTCTATTAACCCACCCAATGTTATACTTCCTATTGCCAAGAGAAAAAACACATAAGCATTGCAATCGTATCATGATCATTGCCTAACCACCTAAGATTCCAACTAACTAAGCAGCGGTATGACCAAGTTAACTCAAACACTCTCCATATTTTTTACACATGAATGAACTCCTAATAACATGAAAAAGATAGAAACCTAGAGCTAGAAAAGAGGTTTTGGTTCAGGGAATGTTAACAAACTAAATGTGAGTTCGGCCACTCAGGATCAGAAAGAGTGGAAAAAGGTAGAACAAATCTTGAGCGTAATCTACTTCTCTTTACTGATAGCAAACTCATGACAAGAAAATTTAAAAGTCATGTTAGGTTATGATAAAAATCCAGCCTTAGATCCAACAAAGCTCTACCAAGCCTTGGTTTTCTGGGAGGGAGTTTGGTCATGTGGTTCCTCAGTTTTCATGTACTAAACAACAAGAAGTTGTGATGATGCTAGGTAATAGACCTTCATAATGGGGTTAGTCATCACAAGAGAATGTCATAATTCCAAAGTCATGCAAGAGTTAGTAAGTGGTATTATCAGGAATTCACATAAATAGTGTGGGCTGAAGCACACTCCCCCATACTTACTTTGCACTGTCCTAGTGTGAAAAAGAACCTAAAAGCACAAATTGTTACCAGTATTATTAGCAAAACCCAAAATTAAAAAGGATATCGTGTTCCCGATAGAGGTGCAGTCATGCGGCAATGAGCATTAACTTCCGGGTGATAGGGGAAAGGGTTCGATCAAATCTGAAAGGTCCGATCGAACTCGGTGTTCCCGGATTTGATGTTCGATCTAACCCAACGATGTTCGATCGAAATATGTCTTCCCCACATTTGTGTTCGATCAAACTCAAGGAGGTTCGATCAAACGAATGTTGGGCTCGTAATTGGAAGAACTTTCCCGGAAGTAGACATGAAACTCATCGGAAACGCGAAAACCTGTGAAAACAAACGGATCTTAATCCACATATGAGTGAAGTACATGTGGGGTGCCTCCTTGGAGTGCTTGTTTAACGTCGCGAGCCTGACCGATTAGCGCGAATCATGAAGTGGATGAAGGTAGTAGAGTGACCTGAACTCCTTGTTCTGCTGGTGGATCAAGCTCAGATGATGTGGAGGCATCATAAGGTAGGGGGTCATGTAGTCGAAAGGAGATGATTCGATTCATTAGGGTGAGAAGACCTTCTTCCCCTTTCTCCTTCCATTATGGTGTCAGCATGCCGATAATCTTGGAATGTTTTGCTTTGCTTGTGCTCCAGACTTTGTACTCAATACTTTCCCCATCACATCTGTAAGGAGTCAGTTTAACAACAGGTCCTCTAGCAACAACTCTATTGGTTCCATGTGGATGGTACTCTTTGCTTTCTTCTTTCGTTGGCGTTTCTTCTATGTTGTAGCAGGGGTGGGTGAGAGGATGTCTAGATCAGCTGTCCCGTTAGCATCCTTAGTGCCCGCAAGGTTGTCAATAACTACTTCCTCAGAGTTAATCTTTACATCCAAGGTCTCTTTGATCTCAACAGGAGCTGCCTCCTTTTTCTTCTTCTTTCCCCTCCTAGCTTTCATCTTCTTCTTTGCAGCTTGAGGTTCAGGCTCTTTAGTGTCTCCATCCAGTGCTTTCTTGACATCACTCTCGCCTATGCTCTCAGAGAAGTTCTTTGCTGTCTTAGCTTCAGTGATCTGACCAGTGCCTTCTATTGAGATGGCTTCGACCTCAACATGTTCCTTCGTACCAGCACCAACCTTTCTCTTCTTTCCTCTCCTAGTTTTCTTCTTTTGAACCAGTTTCGCCTCACCTGAAACATTATTGCTAGATACTTCCACAATTTCAGTAGAGGACAAAGCTTTATCTGGTTCTTTGTCGGGTATAGGTGTGAAAAAGAAATTTTTGAACATGTAGGTGAAAACGATTATGTTCCTTGGAAAGTAAAAAACAACACCTACACTTGCCAGGAAGGGTCGTCTAAAGAGAAGTGCATTGCTCGGCTGGCGCTCCATATCCAAGACACATAAGTTTGTAGGAATCAGACATCCTCCAAGTATGACTGGTGCATTCTCCCATATGACATCAATTCTGGCTCGAGAAGAGTCTGCGAACTGAAAACTGACTCCACATGGTTGAAGTGTTCTCACTCCTAACTTGTTTGCTACATGCCTAGACATGATATTCCAAGATGAACCGGAATCACAAAGAGAGTTTTGCATGATATACCCATTGAGTTCGTAGGAGATTGCAAATCTCCCTGGATCAATTCGCTTGGGTAGCTCCTTCATGGGGTTCGAAGCATGCTCTTCCTCAATCATGATGGTTTTCACTTCTTCGATCGTCTTTTTTCCATCAAGGTGATCCTTGAAGTATACTTCGTGAGATAAGATTTTTACTCCCAGACCAGTGTTCTTCTTCTTATTTCTCTTGTTGGGTTTCGTTGACTTCGATTCTTCTTTGACTTGAGATTCGTGCAAAGGATCATAGACAGAAGAGTCATCAGAAAAATCAGAGTATATCTGAGTATATGGGGTTTTCTCAGCCTCGATCTCTTCGAGAATGTTGTCCTTGATAATCTGAAGTTGCGTGTGGGCCTGGAAGAGGTATGTGATGCTCGGATCTGATTTCCTTGCTCGTCAAGTCCTGTTCGAAAGAACACCTCGAGGGTTCGATCGAACAACTGGTTTGTCCGAGACTCATGTTTTTCGATCACCATGCGGTCTGTCAAGTCGTCAGGGCAGGTTGACATGGTTCGATCGAACTCTGCGGTTTCGCAATCCGGGTTCAGTCGAACTCAGGAGGTTCGGTCAAACTCTGCATTCCCGAATTTTGGGTCTAGTCAAACCTCGGGTGTTTGATCGAACTCTAACGTTCCGCGTTCAGAGCCTGGTCAAACTCCTATGCGGTTTGATCGAACGACGCTGTCGAATATCTCGAGAAATTCAATTTTCGGACTACTGGAGTTGAGGTTCGATCGAACTTATCTATGTCATTTGCTGGAATCGATACATCTGCACGTGGTGTTCGATCGAACTAGAGATCTTGAGGTGCTTCAGCTGCCTTCCTTGTGTTGTGAATGAATGCACCCATTATGGAGATAAGAGTTCCTTGAGTCGCTTTAGCAAAATGAAGTGGTTTGGCTTTTTCCTCTGATAATTCTTGGATAACGGCATTGACTCCGCTACTTGTTTCAGACTTTCCTGGAAGGACTCGTGGTGGTGGCTTGATAGCAGAGGCGAGCTGGGCGACCTGAGTATCCAAGGTCTTCTTGTGAGATTTCAGTTCTGCAGTAGTGGAGGTCACATGGTTAGCAAGGTTAGTAACTGATGTAGAGGTCTGAGCTTGAGTTGCAGCCATATGTTACATCATCTGCTTGAGTTCCTCAAATTTTCCTGAAGGTGCAGGAGGTGCAAGAGGTGCAGGTGCTTGCTGCTGTTGAAAAGTTGGTTGATTTCCTCCATAGTTACTAAAAGCTCCCCCTTGTTGGTATGCTCCTTAGTTGATGGGGTTCTGCTTGGGTTGATAACTAACAAATAGAACAGTTTCTGTCCACTTCCTATTGTCTAGAAAAGCAGACAGAAATGTTCTAGGAGTAAGGGATAAGAGAGGGGAAAATATCGAACCATTTCGAGAAATTGCTAGAGACAATAGAACTCATAAAGTCAATCCTATGCCTAAGCAGGATAAAACATTGTCACTGAATATCCTATCATAGCAAGTTTGTCGTTTTAATTGCAATAAAATAGCAAGCATTCAGAAAAGCAGATATTAACGAGATTCAATAAAGGAGAAAATAGGCAATTGACCAGACAGTTGATTTCAGGCGATAAATCTTAGATCTAGGTGCTTTGATTTAATCTATTCAGGTTAACTTAGGTCTAGGGGTTTCTGGATTGGATCCAGCCGCTCTCACGCGAAGAACCTCTCTACGGGTTACTCTAACACTGCGCTCTCGCGTCAGCATGCTTCGAGAATCCAAAAGCAACAATAACTTCCCATAAGACCTTCCTAAAACAGCTATCCTACATGCACTAACACCGCGCTCTCGCGTCCGCATGTTAAAGCAATCAAGAACATCATTTTAGAATTGCAACATGCATGAACTAAAAACTAACTCTTCCTCTCGGGTTCAGAAGCCTTCTTTAGATCAATGATGAATTCGCCAAACTCATCCAAGCCTTAAGAGCACCTTATTGCATAAGATACTTGTGGTTCTAAGCCCTAAAACACCAAACCCTAAGATCTATCACCCTAATCTAGCCAAATCAATCACCTTAAAAAGACTACTCACAAACCATGTCCGAAATCATCATATCTCTGAAGAACAATGGTTTTATCATAGTAGAAATTTGGCAAGAAAGGAGATAAAATGATTTGAGTTTCAGATTTAGGTTAATCTAAGAAGAACAAGAAGAACAATAACATAAAATACTGAAATTAAAGCTTGATTCCTAAAAAGAAATGTCTTACAAGATCTAAAATAGCATAAGAATAATAGAGAGAAAACTAAAAGTGGCCCTCTCCAAAATGGAGGCTAAGAGACTATTTATAAGAGTGGTTTTAGGGTAGAAATCGAGCAAGGGAGGATAAACTATGGTTTTGGCTTCTGCAGGTGTAGCATCGGTCAAGGGGTGACCAATGTGCCTCTAGTCTTCGCCGATGTGGTGCTTTGGCTGATGCTGAGGTGCCCTGGTTGATGCTCCTTGATCCTTGGTCGATGCTGAGGCCTGAAAATGGCCAATTCTTGACTCTTTTGGCCCTAGATGATCCCTAATGATGCATGGTTCCTCTTTATCACCTGAAATGCAATATGTACAAGAATGCAAGCCTAAATGACTTTAATGTATCCTAATTAGTGCTAAAATGATGATAAAAGGAGGGTCAAAGGACTCTAAAAAACACATATATCAACTCCTCCAAACTTAAACCTTGTTTGCCCTCAAGCAAAACAAAATTCAAATAAGGGAAAGAGGTTTGAAAAATAAGAGTCTAGCAACCTAAAGTCCTCAATGAGAGCATTTTCGACCTAGCACAACTAATCATCTCGTCACTCAAAACAACCTTTCAGGCTGCTATTATTTAATTGTGGCAAGTATATCCTCTACACTAGCTAATCTTGCCTTCCTACATTCAATTATAAAGAGGGTGGAACACGATCATAAGAAAGCACAAAGGTTTTCATTTGGTTTGGTAGAAAGGGGGCTCTAATGCAAAAAAGAAAGTTCCACTCACGGCATGAAGGTTGATCGTAGCGTGGTTTCTCTCGCGGAGTGAAAAAGGTTAGAGCAAAACAGAGTACGATAGAGAGCTTTTTGGGGATCAATATCAAACATTCATGAATACCCAAACTTAGACTCTAAATCTACCCAATCCTACTCTCTTTGAATCTTTTTCTCTCACCAATTTCTTTCCTTTGAGACTTATGGATTCTTTTTCTTTCCAGACTCTTTCTTTTTCATACTCCAAGGTTTTTTCTTTTTCTCTTTCTTTTTGTTTCTTTTCTTTGATCTTTTTATCTTTTCCTTAGAATTTTTTCTTTCTTTCTTTAACTAGAGTTCTACTTAAGCCTTTTGGCTTCATAATACACATCTCTTTTTCTTTCTTTGGTGATTTTCTTCCATTTCTACCCNACACATCTCTTTTTCTTTCTTTGGTGATTTTCTTCCATTTCTACCCAACCTTTTCTTTTTCACTTTCTTTTATTTTATTTTCTTTTCTTTGTTTCAACTAACACTCTCAGAATCCTAA